>CM042398.1:12500-140000 GCA_023634145.1 Thymallus thymallus | reverse complement strand
TGTATATAGTTTGTTTGTGTGTGTATATATATATA
The DNA here is from genome assembly GCA_023634145.1 of Thymallus thymallus. Classification (NCBI taxonomy): domain Eukaryota; kingdom Metazoa; phylum Chordata; class Actinopteri; order Salmoniformes; family Salmonidae; genus Thymallus; species Thymallus thymallus. The sequence continues at coordinate 139,965 of CM042398.1, read as the reverse complement.
TAGTTTGTGTGTATATATATATATAGTTTGTGTGTGTAGTTTGTGTGTGTATATATATAGTTTGTGTGTGTGTATATATATATATATATATATAGTTTGTGTGTGTGTGTGTGTATATATATATAGTTTGTGTGTGTGTATATATATATATATATATATAGTTTGTGTGTGTGTGTGTGTGTGTATAGAATGACACAAGTATTGGTCTTCACAAAGTTTGCTGCCTCAGTGTTGATGATGGCAATTTGCATATACTCCAGAATGTCATGAAGAGTGATCAGATGAATTGCAATTAATTGCAAAATCCCTCTTTGTCATGAAAATGAACTTAATCCCCAAAAAACATTTCCACTGCATTTCAGCCCTGCCACAAAAGGACCCGCTGCCATCATGTCAGTGATTGTCTCGTTAACACAGGTGAGAGTGTTGACGAGGACAAGGCTGGAGATCACTCTGTCATGCTGATTGAGTCAGAATAACAGACTGGAAGCTTTAAAAGGAGGGTGGTGCTTGAAATCATTGTTCTTCCTCTGTCAACCATGGTTACCTGCAAGGAAACACGTGCCGTCATCATTGCTTTGCACAAAAAGGGCTTCACAGGCAAGGATATTGCTGCTGGTAAGATTGCACATAAATCAACCATTTATCGGATCATCAAGAACTTCAAGGAGAGAGGTTCAATTGTTGTGAAGAAGGCGTCAGGGCGCCCAAGAAAGTCCAGCAAGCGCCAGGACCGTCTCCTAAAGTTGATTCAGCTGCGGGATCGGGGCACCACCAGTGTAGAGCTTGCTCAGGAATGGCAGCAGGCAGGTGTGAGTGCATCTGCACGCACAGTGAGGCGAAGACTTTTGGAGGATGGCCTGGTGTCATGCAAGGCAGCAAAGAAGCCACTTCTCTCCAGGAAAAACATCAGGGACAGACTGATATTCTGCAAAAGGTACAGGGATTGGACTGCTGAGGACTGGTGTAGAGTCATTTTCTCTGATGAATCCCCTTTCCGATTGTTTGGGCCATCCGGAAAACACCTTGTTCGGAGAAGACAAGGTGGCCGCTACTATCAGTCCTGTGTCATGCCAACAGTAAAGCATCCTCAGACCATTCATGTGTGGGGTTGCTTCTCAGCCAAGGGAGTGGGCTCACTCACAATTTTGCCAAGAACACAGCCATGAATAAAGAATGGTACCAACACATCCTCCGAGAGCAACTTCTCCCAACCATCCAAGAACAGTTTGGTGACGACCAATGCCTTTTCCAGCATGATGGAGCACCTTGCCATAAGGCAGAAGTGATAACTAAGTGGCTCGGGAACAAAACATCGACATTTTGGGTCCATGGCCAGGAAACTCCCCAGACCTTAACCCCATTGAGAACTTGTGGTCGATCCTCAACAGGCGGGTGGACAAACAAAAACCCACAACTTCTGACAAACTCCAAGCATAGATTATGCAAGAATGGCCTGCCATCAGTCAGGATGTGGCCCAGAAGTTAATTGACAGCATGCCAGGGCGGATTGCAGAGGTCTTGAAAAAGAAGGGTCAACACTGCAAATATTGACTCTTTGCATAAACTGAATGTCATTGTCAATGAAAGCCTTTGACACTTATGGAATACTTGTAATTATACTTCAGTGTTACCATAGTAACTACTGACAAAGATCTAAGAACACTGAAGCAGCAAACTTTGTGGAGACCAATACTTGTCATTCTCAAAACTTTTGGCCATGACTGTAGTGTGGGGTAATGAGCATGCTCTACCAGTGTAGTGTGGGTTAATGAGCATGCTCTACCAGTGTAGTGTGGGGTAATGAGCGTGCTCTACCAGTGTAGTGTGGGGTAATGAGCGTGCTCTACCAGTGTAGTGTGGGGTAATGAGCGTGCTCTACCAGTGTAGTGTGGGGTAATGAGCGAGTACTTACTGAGGTGGTCATACTCCCACATGTAGCTGAGGGCCACATATCCAACCAGCAACATGGCCACGCCTCCAATACCTCCCTTCTTCACGTTGATGTACTTGTTGTAATATCTGTCATGGCCTGGGGAAGACATATTAGACACTTGATGCGTGTCCAGGGAGGGGGGAGTACTTGTTGTAATATCTGTCATGGCCTGGGGAAGACGACATGTTACTGTTAGACAGTGGTCCCAGAACCCTCACCATTGCGGATGCTGGCTAGGATTCCATTGGGAGTGAAGTCCCGCTTGCCCAGCCATGAGCCCAGCTCTCCCAGCTTCACATCCATCAGACGCTTCTCACCCACAGGAACTAAAGACAGGTACACACAATAAACACACACACACGACCGGATTCATTGCTACAAGTTATGTGGTAGTTATAAGGTTACCATGTCGTGTTAGTATTTCAATAAAGGCCGGAGCCAGTGGTGTAAAATTGTCATATCCACGAAGATGGATGTTGACGAGGATGCATAAGTTAACAGTCAGCTTTGCGTTGTCTACATATCTGACTAGAGTTAGATAGATAGGTAGTGTAGCGGCCATTAACCAGCTAGTTACACACACTGTAGTCCTGCAGGCTAACTAGCTGCCTGGCTAGCTGCCTGGCTAGCTGCCTGGCTAGCTGCCTGGCTAGCTGCCTGGCTAGCTGCCTGGCTAGCTGCCTGGCTAGCTGCCTGGCTAAATGCCTGGCTAAATGCCTGGCTAAATGCCTGGCTAAATGCCTGGCTAAATGCCTGGCTAAATGCCTGGCCACCTAGCATATCTAACTAGCTACCTGGCTAAATGCCAGACCACCTAGCATATCTAACTAGCTACCTGGCTAAATGCCTGACCACCTAGCATATCTAACTAGCTTAACTACCTGACCAAATGCCTGACCACCTAGCATATCTAACTAGCTACCTGGCTAAATGCCTGACCACCTAGCATATCTAACTAGCTTAACTAGCTGCCTGGCTAAATGCCTGACCACCTAGCATATCTAACTAGCTGCCTGGCTAAATGCCTGGCTAAATGCCTGACCACCTAGCATATCTAACTAGCTTAACTAGCTGCCTGGCTAAATGCCTGACCACCTAGCATATCTAACTAGCTGCCTGGCTAAATGCCTGGCTAAATGCCTGACCACCTAGCATATCTAACTAGCTACCTGGCTAAATGCCAGACCACCTAGCATATCTAACTAGCTACCTGGCTAAATGCCTGACCACCTAGCATATCTAACTAGCTACCTGGCTAAATGCCTGACCACCTTGCATATCTAACTAACTACCTGGCTAAATGCCTGACCACCTAGAATATCTAACTAGCTTAACTAACTACCTGGTTAAATGCCTGACCACCTAGCATATCTAACTAGCTACCTGGCTAAATGCCTGACCACTTAGCATAACTAGCTACCTGGCTAAATGCCTGACCACCTAGCATATCTAACTAGCTACCTGGCTAAATGCCTGACCACCTAGAATATCTAACTAGCTTAACTAACTACCTGGTTAAATGCCTGACCACCTAGCATATCTAACTAGCTACCTGGCTAAATGCCTGACCACTTAGCATAACTAGCTACCTGGCTAAATGCCTGACCACCTAGCATATCTAACTAGCTACCTGGCTAAATGCCTGACCACCTAGAATATCTAACTAGCTTAACTAACTACCTGGTTAAATGCCTGACCACCTAGCATATCTAACTAGTTACCTGGCTAAATGCCAGACCACCTAGCATATCTAACTAGCTTAACTACCTGACCACCTAGCATATCTAACTAGCTTAACTACCTGACCACCTAGCATATCTAACTAGCTTAACTACCTGACCACCTAGCATATCTAACTAGCTTAACTACCTGACCACCTAGCATATCTAACTAGCTTAACTACCTGACCACCTAGCATATCTAACTAGCTTAACTACCTGGCTAAATGCCAGACCACCTAGCATATCTAACTAGCTTAACTAACTACCTGGCTAAATGCCAGACCACCTAGCATATCTAACTAGCTTAACTAACTACCTGGCTAAATGCCAGACCACCTAGCATATCTAACTAGCTTAACTACCTACCTGGCTAAATGCCAGACCACCTAGCATATCTAACTAGCTTAACTACCTACCTGGCTAAATGCCAGACCACCTAGCATATCTAACTACCTACCTGGCTAAATGCCAGACCACCTAGCATATCTAACTAGCTTAACTACCTGACCACCTAGCATATCTAACTAGCTTAACTACCTGACCACCTAGCATATCTAACTAGCTTAACTACCTGACCACCTAGCATATCTAACTAGCTTAACTACCTGACCACCTAGCATATCTAACTAGCTTAACTACCTGACCACCTAGCATATCTAACTAGCTTAACTACCTGACCACCTAGCATATCTAACTAGCTTAACTACCTGACCACCTAGCATATCTAACTAGCTTAACTACCTGACCACCTAGCATATCTAACTAGCTTAACTACCTGACCACCTAGCATATCTAACTAGCTTAACTACCTGACCACCTAGCATATCTAACTACCTGGCTAAATGCCTGGCTAAATGCCTGGCTAAATGCCTGGCTAAATGCCTGGCTAAATGCCTGGCTAAATGCCTGGCCACCTAGCATATCTAGGACAAAACGCTGTAAAATTAATTACATTTAAAACCTTTAGAGAAGCTGTCACGGAATATTTATTTTCCCATCAACATACCCAAGCTGAGCAATAAAACTGTCCGTTTAAATGACCATGACAGCAAAGACCTTGACGAGACTGTAACCTTGGCTTTACCGTGGCCTTCTGACAACATCACCTAACTCCACATCTCGCTCATTTATGCAATAAAATACATCACCTAACTCCACATCTCGCTTATTTATGCAATAAAATACAATATTCTGCGACTAAATGCTAAATTGGAAGACGTCAGTTGAATAAAAGCCCCATTGAAGGGAGCGTTACCTATTCTGTCCGCCATCTTGCTCGGTGCAGAGAGTGAAGACCGCAGTGGATGATGGGACTAAAATGGAAGGAGAGGATTGTGGGAGGGACGTGGTTTTGTCTAGAAGGGATACAGCTTTTGTCGAAATGTACTTTTCGTAGCTTAGGAGAACATACCGAGCAGCTTAGGAGAACAAACGTAGAAGGTTATGATAATTAGTTTAAGGTTAGGAAAAGGGTTAGAGTTAGCTAAAATACAATCTAGACATGACCGAGGAAATTGACAAGGCAAAATATGTGTATAAATATTGTTAAGGGTGTATAACAATAAATTATTTGTAAAAAAAAAAAACACAATATATTTTACAACATAACTAATAACAGAAAGAGACAGAAAACATAACAATGCAGTCAGAGAGGAATAGGCAATAAACTGGTACATATCGTATCAGCAGTTTGTTTCAGAATGATGGTTTTAATCCAAGCAGACATTTATCTCATTACCTAACGTAACAGAGGGTTGCCCACAATTAGCCCTGCGTCGTCTGAGTTAGGGGAGGCCGGGGGAGGGGAGGCCGGGGGAGGGGAGGCCGGGGGAGGTCGGGGGAGGGGAGGTCGGGGGAGGGGAGGCCGGGGGAGGGGAGGTCGGGGGAGGGGATGCCGGGGGAGGTCGGGGGAGGGGAGGTCGGGGGAAGCCGTCATTGTAAATAAGAATTTGTTCTGAACTGACTTGCCTAGTTAAATATATATATTTTTAATTAACCTTTATTTAACTAGGCAAGTCAGTTAAGAATAAATTCTTATTTACAATGATGGCCTACCCAGTAAACTATTATTACCCTCCCTCATATCATATGCATTTTTAGCTACTGAAGTATTTCTCTGCCATCGACCTGTATAGTATAGTTAACCATCCAACATCCACCAATGTATAGTGTACATATTCAGCCAACCACCCATACTATGCAATGTCTTTTTATAGCTTTTTTTTGCACTCCAGATATCTTGTATTTCTATACTTTTTCATACTGCCGCTCTATGTATCATGTACCGTGTATCTGTCTTTTGTGTATTTTCGTTGTGGCATTTTGCACCTGCCCTGTGTTTTGTTGTTGTAGCTGCTTGACAAAGAAATTTCCCCCTCGGGGATCAATAAAGTACCTATCTATCTATCTATCTATCTATCTATCTATCTATCTATCTATCTATCTATCTATCTATCTATCTATCTATCTATCTATCTATCTATCTATCTATCTATCTATCTATCTATCTATCTATCTATCTATATATCTATCTAACCGCTAGGCTACCTGAAGGTTCAATAAAAAAATGTAATAAAGAAAAAAGTGCTCAGTTGCACCATTGAGAGCATCCTGTAAAATTGTATCACCGCCTGGTACGCCAACTGCACCGCCCGCAACCGCAGGGCTCTCCAGAGGGTGGTGCAGTCTGCCCAACGCATCACCGGGGGCACACTGCCTGCCCTCCAGAACATCTGCAGCACTCAGTGTCATAAAAAGGCCAAAAAGATCATCAAGGACACCAACCACCCGAGCCACGTCCTGTTCATCCAGAAGGTGAAGCCAGTACAGGTGCATCAAAGCTGGGACTGAGAGAATGAAAAACAGCTTCTATCTCAAGGCCATCAGACTGTTAAATAGCCATCACTAGCTGGCCTCCACCCAGTACCCTGCCCTGAACTTAGTCACTGTCACTAGCTGGCCTCCACCCAGTACCCTGCCCTGAACTTAGTCACTGTCACTAGCTGGCCTCCACCCAGTACCCTGCCCTGAACTTAGTCACTGTCACTAGCCGACTACCACCCGGTTACTCAACCCTGTACCTTAGAGGCTGCTGCCCTGAGTACATAGACATGGACTCACTGGTCACTTTAATAATGTTTACATAATATTTTACTCATTTCATATGTATATTCTGTATTTACTGTATTCTAGTCAAGGCTTATCCTATTCAACTATTGCTGTATATATACTATTCTGTCTACGTATTCTTCAGCTAAACTAAATATTCTATCCCCATGCTTAATTAGGCCTCGTCTGTTATGTAGCTTGTCAGCCCATGTAATGGTTGCTGACATCCCATCATATATATATAGTTGAAGTCGGAAGTTTACATACACTTAGGTTGAAGTCATTAAAACTTATTTTTCAACCACTCCACAGATTTCATGTTAACAAACTATAGTTTTGACAAGTCGGGTTAGGACATCTACTTTGTTCATGACAAGTAATTCTTCCAACAATTGTTTACAGGCAGATTATTTCACTTATAATTCACTATATCACAATTCCAGTCGGTCAGAAGTTTACATACACTAAGTTGACTGCCTTTAAACAGCTTGGAAAATACCACAAAATGATGTCATGGCTTTAGAAGCTTCTGATAGGCTAATTGACATAATTTGAGTCAATTGGAGGTGTACCTGTGGATGTATTTCAAGGCCTACCTTCAAACTCAGTGCCTCTTTGCTCGACATCATGGGAAAATCAAAAGAAATCAGCCAAGACCTCAGAAAAGAAATTGTAGACCTCCACTGGTTCATCCTTGGGAGCAATTTCCAAACGCCTGAGAGTACCACGTTCATCTGTACAATCAATAGTATGCAAGTATAAACACCATGGGACCACGCAGCAGTCATACCGCTCAGGAAGGAGACGCGTTCTGTCTCCTAGAGATGAACATATTTTGGTGCGAAAAGTGCAAATCAATCCCAGAACAACAGCAAAGGACCTTGTGAAGATGCTGGAGGAAACAGGTACAAAAGTATCTATATCCACAGTAAAACGAGTCCTATATCGACATAACCTGAAAGGCCGCTTAACAAGGAAGAAGCCACTGCTCCAAAACCGCCATAAAAAAGCCAGACTACGGTTTGGAGAAATGTCCTCTGGTCTGATGTAACAAAAATAGAACTGTTTGGCTATAATGACCATCGTTATGTTTGGAGGAAAAAGGGGGAGACTTGCAAGCCGAAGAACACCATCCCAACCGTGAAGCACGGGGGTGGCAGCGTCATGTTGTGGGGGTGCTTTGCTGCAGGAGGGACTGGTGAACTTCCCAAAATAGATGGCATCATGAGGAAGGAAAATTATGTGGATATATTGAAGCAACATCTCAAGACATCAGCCAGGAAGTTAAAGCTTGGTCGCAAATGGGTCTTCCAAATGGACAATGACCCCAAGCATACTTCCAAAGTTGTGGCTTTAGGACAACAAAGTCAAGGTATTGGAGTGGCCATCACAAAGCCCTGACCTCAATCCTATAGAAATTTGTGGGCAGAACTGAAAAAGCGTGTGCGAGCAAGGAGGCCAACAAACCTGACTCAGTTACACCAGTTCTGTCAGGAGGAATTGGCCAAAATACACCCAACCTATGTGGGAAGCTTGTGGAAGGCTACCCGAAACGTTTGGATTAAATGTCAGGAATTATAAAAAACTGAGTATAAATGTATTTGGCTAAGGTGTATATAAACCTCCGACTTCAACTGTATATACATCTACTCTGAACAACAATATAAACACTACTTATATATCTCTGTCTATATACATCTACTCTGAACAATATAAACACTACTTATATATCTCTGTGTATTTACATCTACTCTGAATAACAATATAGATAGATAGATAGATAGATAGATAGATAGATAGATAGATAGATAGATAGATAGATAGATAGATAGATAGATAGATAGATAGATAGCTTTCCACTGATGTAGTCTCTCCAGCACTCTCTTCACTTGGTTGGTGGTGAAAGTCAGCCCCGGTGGGGAGGTGGGGGGAAGGGGGGTGTTGAGGATCAGTCCAGGGGGAGCAGGGGCGTAGGTGGGGTCGCTGATTGTCTCAGCAGAGGTGTTGTGAGCAAAGTGGGGGTGGGACAGCCGTGAGGGTGTGTGGTCTGGGGAGCTGGAGGGGAGGTGGACAGGGCCAGCATCAAACCTGTTAAAAAATTGGTTCAGCTCATTGGCTCTGTCTGGGTCCCCTCAGTCTGCCCACTGTTTGACTTTTTGAAGCCAGTGATATTTCTCATACCCTTCCACACCTCTCTCACCTGGCTCTGCCTCAGCTTGTCCTCCATCTTCTCCTTATACCCTCTCTTCCCCTCAGCAATCCGCAACTTCAGCTCCCTCTGGACGCATTTAAATTTGTCCTTGTCCCTCTCCTTGAAGGCCCTCTTCTTCTCATTCAGCAGGGCCTTCAGGTCGCTGGTGACCCAGGGTTTATTGTTTGGAAAACAGCGTACCTTCCTGGTGGGTACAGTGTTGTCTACACAAAAATTAATATAGTCTGTTATGCAGTCAGTAAGTCCATCGATGTCCTCCCCATGAGCCTCACAGAGCACATCCCAGTCTGTTGTTTCAAAGCAGTCCTGTAGGGCCTCATTCGCCTCCGGGGACCATCTCCAAATGGTCCTGGTGGTCGCAGGCTGCTGTTGGACCATAGGCCTGTAGAGTGGCGTGAGGTGGACAAGGTTGTGATCCGATCTACCGAGGGGAGGGAGTGCAGTGGAGTTGTATGCATCCTTCACATTAGCATATAACAAGTCCAGAGTTTTATTATTCCTGGTTGGGCACTTCACAAACTGTTTGAACGTGGGCAGCGTGGAAGAGAGAGATGCATGGTTAAAATCCCCCGAAATGGCAAAGAAAGCACTGGGATGCGCTGTCTGTAACCTCGCGATAACAGAGTGGATGACGTCACAGCAATGGCCGCCGTGAATTCCCTCGGCAAATAGTAGGGTCTCAGGTTAACGGCTAACAGCTCAATGTCCGGGCTACAAAAATCTTCCTTAAGAGTAATGTGGCTTGGATTACACCATCTGTTTTTAACTAATAAAACCAGCCCACCACCCTTGCTCTTACCGGAAGAGACGCGATCCCTGTCCTCTCTGAGGGTCCGGAACCCGCCGATAGTGACGTTCTCTATGGGGATTTTATCATTCAGCCAAGTCTCAGTAAAAAACATTAGGCTCGTTTCCCGATAGACCCTTTGACCACGGACAAGAGCGTCAAGCTCGTCCATTTTGTTATGTAGCGATCTCACGTTGCCCATAATTATAGAAGGTATAGCCGGCTTGTACTTCCTCCGCTTTGCCTTACACTTCAATCCTGCCCTGCGTCCACTCCGTCGCCTTTTCAACTCGTCCGGAATATCAAACTTTTCCCTGGGGTGCAGCAGCGCTGCGTGTGCTAAATCCAGGAGCTGGGCTCGGTTGTAAATAATAACAGTTGACTCCTGTAGACGTTCAGCTGCGAGAAAAATAAAAACTCCCTCAGTGATAAAAAGAATGTTAAAACCTTCATAAAACCGTAGCACTCCATAATCCTGAACTATTATAGTTCAACTGTTGCAGAAAAACTAAAGAAAAGAGACAAAAAAACGAACTAGAACAACAATTAATGTACACAAACAACAAGTGTGCAGTTAGAGAGTACAAGACATGCTAACATCTCACCATTACAATAACAGGGGAGGTTAGCATTAATATAATATCAAACCCCCAAGACATGCTAACCTCTCACCATTACAATAACAGGGGAGGTTAGCATTAATATAATATCAAACCCCCAAGACATGCTAACCTCTCACCATTACAATAACAGGGGAGGTTAGCATTAATATAATATCAAACCCCCAAGACATGCTAACCTCTCACCATTACAATAACAGGGGAGGTTAGCATTAATATAATATCAAACCCCCAAGACATGCTAACCTCTCACCATTACAATAACAGGGGAGGTTAGCATTAATATAATATCAAACCCCCAAGACATGCTAACCTCTCACCATTACAATAACAGGGGAGGTTAGCATTAATATAATATCAAACCCCCAAGACATGCTAACCTCTCACCATTACAATAACAGGGGAGGTTAGCATTAATATAATATCAAACCCCCAAGACATGCTAACCTCTCACCATTACAATAACAGGGGAGGTTAGCATTTGATATTTATGCCTCTCTAACTTTCTCACTCATCAATATTCACGATTCATTCAGGATTATCCGTAGTCATGGTAGCATCCACATTAATGCAGAAGTGTTTAGAAACATATTCTATTCAAAAATAATCTGAAATACAATCAAAATAAATAGCAAATGCATCCATGGGCTGTGGAGGAGACAGCAGGGACTTCTGGGTAGAGGGGGCTGTGGAGGAGACAGCAGGGACTTCTGAGTGGAGGAGGCTGTGGAGGAGACAGCAGGGACTTCTGGGTGGAGGGGGCTGTGGAGGAGACAGCAGGGACTTCTGGGTGGAGGGGGCTGTGGAGGAGACAGCAGGGACTTCTGGGTGGAGAGGGGCTGTGGAGGAGACAGCAGGGACTTCTGGGTGGAGGGGGGCTGTGGAGGAGACAGCAGGGACTTCTGGGTAGAGGGGGCTGTGGAGGAGACAGCAGGGACTTCTGGGTGGAGGGGGCTGTGGAGGAGACAGCAGGGACTTCTGGGTGGAGGGGGCTGTGGAGGAGACAGCAGGGACTTCTGGGTGGAGTGGGGCTGTGGAGGAGACAGCAGGGACTTCTGGGTGGAGAGGGGCTGTGGAGGAGACAGCAGGGACTTCTGGGTGGAGGGGGGCTGTGGAGGAGACAGCAGGGACTTCTGGGTGGAGGGGGGCTGTGGAGGAGACAGCAGGGCAATCTGAGTAGAGGGGGCTGTGGAATTTGGTATTTATTTGGATCCCCATTAGGCACTGCAAAAGCATCAGCTACTCTTCCTGGGGTCTACATGAAACATGACATAATACATGGTACAAAACATTATCAGTCAATGACTGAAATACATACATTTAAAACGTCACACATAGCCTACACAATATCTATGTCTAATACATAATCCAGTGTAAATTAGAAGATATATCAGTCGGCTGTCTCTTCACAGTCCCCTTTTTGCAGTAAGGTTTTATTGCTAGCTTGACTTACCTGTGAGAGTTCATGTAGTCATGGCTTTATTTAATACTGTGTGTTTCCCAGCCTCTGTTCTGGACCTGGGGACTGTGAAGAGACCTCTGGTTGCATGTCTTGTGTTGTACCGATGAGTGTCTGAACTGTGTCCCAACTGCTTGAACAGACAGTTTGGTATCTTCAACACATCAACACCTCACACAAAGACCAATATCAAATCAAATCAAATTTATTTATAAAGCGCTTTTTATGTGTTATACAGAAACCCAGCCTAATACCCCAAACAGCAAGTAATGCAGAGGTAGAAGCACGGTGGCTAGGAAAAACTCCCTAGAAAGGCAAAACCTAGGAAGAAACCTAGAGAGGAACCAGGCTCTGAGGGGTGGCCAGTCCTCTTCTGGCTGTGCCGGGTGGAGATTATAACAATTTATGGCCATTAAGGCCAGTTCTTTCTCCAAGATGTTCAAATGTTCATAGATGACCAGCAGGGTCAAATAATAATAAAAGTAGTTGTGGAGGTTGCAACAGGTAAATACATCAGGAGTGAATGTCACTTGGTTTTTCAGTGCAATAGAGCGAGAGCGAGGTGAAAACAGCAGGTCTGGGACAAGGTGGCACGTCCAATGAACAGGTCAGGGTTCCATAACCACATGCAGAAGAGTTGAAACCGGTGCAGCAGCACGACCAGGTGGACTGGGGACAGCTAGGAGTCATCAGGGCTGGTGGTCCTGAAGCATGGTCCTCCGGGTAGGCTCAGGTCCTCCGGGAGGGGAGGTAGAGTGGGAGAGAGAGAGAATTAGAGGGAGCATACTTAAATTCACACAAGACACCAGATAATAACATCAGATTTAACAAACTGACCCTAGCCCCCCGGCACATAGACTATTGCAGCATAGATACTGGAGGCTGAGACAGGGGGGGTCAGGAGACACTGTGGCCCCCTCCGACAATACCCAGACAATACCCCCGGACAGGGCCAAACCAGGCAGGATATAACCTAACCCACTCTGCCAAGCACAGCCCCTACACCAATAGAGGGATATCAACAACCACCAACTTACTACCCTGAGACAAGGGTGAGTATAGTCCACGAAAGATCCCCTCCACTGCACAAGCCAGAGGGGGCGACAAACCGGACAGGAAGTGACGCACCCCTCCTAGGAATGGCATGGAAAGCACCAGTAAGCCAGTGACTCAGCCCCCGTAATAGGGTCAGAGGCAGAGAATCCCAATGGAGAGACGGGAACCGGCCAGGCAGAGACAGCAAGGGTGATTCGTCACTCCAGAGCCTTGCCGTTCACCCTTGCACCCCTGGGCCAGACTACACTCAATCATAGGACCTACTGAAGAGGTGAGTCTTCAGTAAAGACTTAAAGGTTGAGACGGAGTCTGCGTCTCTCACATGGATAGGCAGACCATTCCATAAAAATTGAGCTCTATAGGAGAAAGCCCCGCCTCCACCTGTTTGCTTAGAGATTCTAGCGACAATAAGGAGGCCTGCGTCTTGTGACCGGAGCGTACGTGTAGGTATGTACGGCAGGACCAAATCTGAGAGATAAGTAGGAGCAAGCCCATGTAATGCTTTGTAGGTTAGCAGTAAAACCTTGAAATTAGCCCTAGCCTTAACAGGAAGCCAGTGTAGAGAGGCTAGCACGGGAGTAATATGATCAAATCTTTTGGTTCTAGTCAAGATTCTAGCAGCCGTGTTTAGCACTAATTGAAGTTTATTTAGTGCTTTATCCGGGTAGCCGGAGAGTAGAGCATTGCAGTAATCTAATCTAGAAGTGACAAAAGCATGGATTAGCTTTTCCGCATCATTTTTGGACAAAAAATGTCTGATTTTTGCAATGTTACAAAGATGGAAAAAAGCTATCCTTGAAATATTCTTGATATGTTCATTAAAAGAGAGATCAGGGTCCAGAGTAATGCCAAGGTCCTTCACAGTTTTTTGGGAGACGACTGTACAACCATCAAGATTAATTGTCAGATCCAAAAGCAGATCTCTTTGTTTCTTGGGACCTAGAACTAGCATCTCTGTTTTGTCAGAATTTAAAAGTAAAAAATTTGCCGCCATCCACTTCCTTATGTCTGAAACACAGGCTTCCAGGGCAGGCAACTTTGGTGCATCACCATGTTTCATCGAAATGTACAGCTGTGTGTCGTCCGCATAGCAATGGAAGTTAACATTATGTTTCCGAATGACATCACCAAGGGGTAAAATATATAGTAAAAACAAAAGTGGCCCCAAAACGGAACCTTGAGGAACACCGAAACTTACAATTGATTTGTCAGAGGACAAACCATCCACGGAGACAAACTGATATCTCTCCGACAAATAAGATCTAAACCAGGCAAGAACTTGTCCGTGTAGACCAATTAAGGTTACCAATTTCTCCAAAAGAATATGATGGTCGATGGTGTCAAAAGCAGCACTAAGGTCTAAGAGCACGAGGACAGATGCAGAGCCCTGGTCTGATGCCATTAAAAGGTTGTTTACCACTTTCACAAGTGCAGTCTCAGTGCTATGATAGGGTCTAAAACCAGACTGAAGTGTTTCGTATACATTATTTGTCTTCAGGAAGGCAGTGAGTTGCTGCGCAACAGCTTTTTCTAAGATTTTTGAGAGAAATGGGAGATTCGATATAGGCCGATAGTTTTTTACATTTTCTGGGTCAAGGCTTGGCTTTTTCAAGAGCGGCTTTATTACTGCCACTTTTAGAGAGTTTGGTACACATCCGGTGGAGAGGGAGCCATTTATTATGTTCAGCATAGGAGGGCCGAGCACAGGAAGTAGCTCTTTCAGTAGTTTAGTTGGAATAGGGTCCAGTATGCAGGTTGAAGGTTTAGAGGCCATGACAATTTTCATGAATGTGTCAAGAGATATATTAAAACACTTGAGTGTCTCCATTGATCCGAGGTCCTGGCAGTTCTGTCAGACTCAGGACAGCTGAGCTTTGGGGAAATACACAGATTCAAAGAGGAGTCTGTAATTTGCTTTCTAATGATAAAGATCTTTTCGTTGAAGAAGTTCATGAATTCATCACTGCTGAAGTGAAAGGCATCCTCTCTTGGGGAATGCTGCTTTTTAGTTAGCTTTGCAACAGTATCAAATAGAAATGTAGGATTATTCTTATTCTCCTCAATTAGGTTGGAAAAATAGGATGATGGAGCAGCAGTGAGGACTCTTCCATATTGCACTGTACTTTCTTTCCAAGCTATTAGGAAGACTTCCAGTTTGGTGGAGCACCATTTCAGTTCCAGTTTTCTGGAAGCTTGCTTCAGAGCTCGGGTATTTTCTGTGTACCAGGGAGCTAGTTTCTTTTGGCAAATGTTTTTTGGTTTTTAGGGGTGTGACTACATCTAAAGTATTACGCAAGGTTACATTTAGATCCTCAGTTTGATTGTTAACTGATTTTTGTACTCCGACGTCCTTGGATGGTGGAGGGAGTCTGGAAGGGCATCTAGGAATCTTTGGGTTGTCAGAGAATTTATAGCACGGCTTTTGATGATCCTTGGTTGGGGTCTGAGCAGATTATATGTTGCGATTGCAAACAAAATAAAATGGTGGTCCGATAGTCCAGGATTATGAGGAAAAACATTTCGATCCACAATATTTATTCCACGGGACAGAACTAGATCCAGGGTATGACTGTGGCAATGAGTAGGTCCGGAGACATGTTGGTCAAAACCCACTGAGTCGATGATGGCGCCGAAAGCCTTTTGTAGTGGATCTGTGGACTTTTCCATGTGAATGTTAAAGTCACCAAAAATTAGAATATTATCTGCCATGACGACAAGGTCTGATAGAAATTCGGAGAACTCAGTAAGGTACTCTGTATAAGGCCCAGGAGGCCTGTAAATTGTAGCTATAAAAAGTGATTGAGTAGGCTGCTTAGATTTCATCACTAGAAGCTCAAAAGATGAAAACGCTGTCCTTTTTTGGGGGGTAAATTGAAATTTGCTATCGTAAATGTTAGCAACACCTCCGCCTTTGCGGGATGCGCGGGGGACATGGTCACTAGTGTAACCAGGAGGAGAGGTCTCATTTAACACAGTGAATTCATCAGGCTTAAGCCATGTTTCAGTCAGGCCAATCACATCAAGATTATGGTCAGTGATTAGTTCATTGACTATAACTGCCTTGGAAGTGAGGGATCTAACATTAAGTAACGCTATTTTAAGAAGTGAGATATCACAACCTCTTTCAATAATGACAGGAATGGAGGAGGTCTTTATTCCAGTGAGATTACTAAGGCGAACACCGCCATGTTTAGGTTTGCTCAACCTAGATCGAGGCACAGACACGGTCTCAATGGGGGTAACTGAGCTGACTACACTGACTATGCTAGTGGTAGACTCTACTAAACTGGCAGGCTGGCTAACAGCCTGCTGCCTGGCCTGCACCCTATCTCATAGTGGAGCTAGAGGAGTTAGAGCCTCGTCTATGTTCATAGATAAAATGAGAACACCCCTCCAGCTAGGATGGAGTCCGTCACTCCTCAGCAGGCCAGGCTTGGTCCTGTTCGTGGGTGAGTCCCAGAAAGAGGGCCAATTGTCTGCAAATTCTATCCTTTGGGATAGAACGGGTGGAGGAGAGACCTGAGAAGTCTCTGGCTCCGACTCGTTGCTTAATGGGGAGAACGGGTTGAAAGTTTCTGTCGGCTGAATGAGCGACACCGGTTGAACATGCCGACTGCATTTCTTTCCAGAAGCCCTGAGAAAACTGTCCGACTGCGGGGACTGTGGAGGGGATTTTTACTAGTAACTGTACTTACTGGTGGCAAAGACGCAATTTCATATTTTTCTACACTTAAATTGCCTAACGATTACGTCTGAAGCTGGTCTTGCAGCGAGGCTATCCTCACCATAAGGCGATAGTTTTCCTGTATGTTATGAATACAGTGACTGCAGTTAACGTCAGATGACATAGTGTTAATAATGTTACTACTTAGCTTCGGCTGGTGGAAGTCCTGTAGAACCATGTCCAGATAAAGCGTCCGGGATAAAAAAGTTGAATGAAAAAATAAAATAAATTATAATACAAAAACGTAGACCGAGAAAATAAAAAGAACTAAGACGTGGGAAAATGTGTTAAATCAAAATAGATTTAAATGGTTATAAAAACGCAAAACTTGCCAAGAAGTAACAAACAGCAGCACAGAGACAAACGATACTCAAAACGGAAATGACGTAGAGAATACCAGTCAGGGAACTCCACAAACCTATGGCGGAGACATTACACCATTTCTTTCATTCATTTCATTAATACTGATGCAGTCAATCTCTCCTCAACTTTGAACCAGGAGAGACATGCATGTTACTGACACGTTCCCTCAATGTACATCTAAGTATGATGCGTGTTGCTTTGTTCTGGACCAACTCAATGTACCAATGTCCTTCTTTGCCCCTGAGCTCCTGAGTGGTGCAGTGGTCTAAGGCGCTGCATCTCAGTGCTAGAGCTGTCACTACAGTCCCTGGTTCGAATCCAGGCTCTATCACATCCGGCTGTGATTGGGAGTCCCATAGGGCGGTGCACAATTGGCCCAGCATCATCTGAGTTTGGCCGGGGTAGGCCGTCATTGTAAATAAGAATTTGTTCTTAACTGACTTGCCTAGTTAAATAAAGGTATGATGAAATAAACATGACCACACAGCTGGGCAGTAGTCCAGGTGAACAAAACCAGGGCCTGTAGGACCTGTCTGGTCGACTGAGAGAAGGCAGACCTTCACGGACAGACCTCTTCCCATTTTACAACCATTGAGTCTATATGTTTTGACCATGACAGCTTGCTATACAGGGTTACACCCAGCAGGTTAGTCTCCTCAACTTGTTCAATAGTCACATTATTCAGTAATAGATCTAAATGAGGTTTAGCGTTGAGCAAGTGATTTGTCCCAAAAATTATGCTTTTAGTTTTTGAGATATTTAGCACCAACTGGAGCTCTATGTTAAGGTTCTCAGTTATTTGTTTTACTGTTGTAGCTGACGTGTATACTGTTGAGTCATCAGCATACATACTGTAGACACACAGGCTTTATTCAAGGTCAGTGGAAGGTCATTTGTAAAAACAGAAAACAATAATGACCCTAGCCGGCTGCCCTGCGGTACACCACACTCAACTGACTGTGCATGAGAGAGGCTTCCATTACCGAAAACCCTCTGTGTTATATTAGATAGTTAACTCTCAATCCATAATAAGGCAGAAGATGCAAATCCATAACACCTATGTTTTTTCAGCAATAGGTTATGATCAATGACATCAAAAGCTGTACTGAAGTCTACCAAAACAGCTCCAGCAATCTTTTTACTATTAATTGTTTTCAGCCAATCATCAGTCATTTGTGTCAGTGCCGAGCATGTTGAGTGCCCTTCCCTATAAGCATGCTGAAAGTCTGTTGTTAATTTGATTTCTGTAAAATAACTTTGTATTTCATCAAACACCATTTTTTCAGAAAGTTTGCTAAGCACTTGTAACAGGCTGATTGGTCGGCTGTTGGAACCATTAAAGGGTGCTCTGCTATTCCTAGGTAGCAGAATGACCTTTGACTCCCTCCGTGTCTGAGGACACACAACGTCTTCTAGGTTTAAATTGAAGATGTGGCAAACAGGAGTCACAATGTATTCCGTTACCAACCTCAGCAGTTTACCATCCAGGTTGTCGGACCAGGCAGAGTATGTGAGCTGACCGGAGCGGGAGCGGAGCATCCCAATTTGACTGGAGCCAGGCTTATCGCTCAAATACCGCTCCAATACCGCTCTCGTATGCGCGGTGCAGCACACAAGATCAGGGCATGTCCCTACCATCATGCAAATTTAGTTATTTGCTTAAGTTGTTGTCATGGAGTTTACTATGACAACAACTAGAGGAAGACTGTGCACCACCTGCGCTCTTGAAGTTCCAAATTGACCATATTACAAACAACTTTGACAGGATGGTAAACAAGTACATCACGGAGTCAAATCTCCATTTACGATGCCCAGTTCACATGCTTCAGCTCACAATGAAGGATTCCATTAACATGCATGACGGTGTTAGCGTACTTATTCAGAAAGTGGGGAAACTTGTTAAAATAGTTAGGAAGAGTACATTGAACACAGAAGAAATCGTCATATTGGGAGTGCGTCTGACCACAGCCTGCAGAACGCGATGGAACAGCCAATTACGTATGATTGAGTCTGTGCTGAAGATTTTCTAAAGAGACCCATTATGGCAAAATAATCTGAAGTCTACATCCGATGATGCCAAACTCACCCTAAACGAAGTGCGTCGGCTTCAGGTTCTGGTGGATGTACTGACGCCACTAGCGGACTTTACAGATAAAATGCAAAAAGAATTGTGGAACCCTGCGGTGTCGGAAATCAAGAACATTTTGACTATCATATCTCAGCCGATAGATATTGCTGCAGTTGCAGAAACACTAGCACTACATTTACACTCTGTATATAGATTCTCTATTGTGTTATTGACTGTATGTTTGTTTACTGTGTAACTCTGTGTTGTTTTTGTCTCACTGCTTTGCTTTGTCTTGGCCAGGTCACAGTTGTAAATGAGAACTAGTTCTCAACTGACCTACCTGGTTAAATAAAGGTGAAATAAAACCTACCTGGTTAAATAAAGGTGAAATAAAACCTACCTGGTTAAATAAAGGTGAAATAAATAAATAAATAAAAAAATCAGAGAATGTCTCCAATTGTTATGCGCGGTACTATAAAGATAAGCTTCTTATCCTGGCTACTGTATTGGATCCAAGATTTAAAACCGAGTGGGTGATAAGAGATGACCTGGTGCTTAACCAGCTTGGAGAGATACACCAGCTCCTTGTTAAGGAGACCGAAGCTACCAGCGGCTTTCAGGTGCAACTGCTGCTTCAGAAAAACCTACACCTGACCCTGAGCAAAATGAAGTGCACAAAAGACCTTGCATGTTCGGCTCTTACTTTACAAAGTCGCAACGCTCCTCGCTGGACACAAAAGGTGAAGTAGAGAAGTACCTAACAGAAATGAGAACAAGTGCAGACGAGGACGGTATAGCCTTTTGGAAGGACCAAACCGCAACACTGCCCTGCCTGGCAAAGTTATCCAGAATGGTGTTTAGCAAGAGTGGGGAGGGTGTTCTACGCTGCAGGCCAGTAATAACATGGTGCTCTATGTCTAATGTTTAGCATCCCCAGTGGCTCAGCAAGAGTGGGGAGGGTGTTCTACGCTGCAGGCCAGTAATAACATGGTGCTCTATGTCTAATGTTTAGCATCCCCAGTGGCTCAGCAAGAGTGGGGAGGGTGTTCTACGCTGCAGGCCAGTAATAACATGGTGCTCTATGTCTAATGTTTAGCATCCCCAGTGGCTCAGCAAGAGTGGGGAGGGTGTTCTACGCTGCAGGCCAGCATTGCAGGCACCATCATCCTTCAACTGCAAAAAAGATGGCACTGGCCACCACAGACTGGTAGAAGGTATGCAGTAGTTTACTGCACACGTTGAAGGACCTGAGCCTCCTCAGAAAGTAGAGTCGGCTCTGGCCCTTTTTGTACAGGGCCCCGGTGTTACCAGCCCATTCCAGCCTGTTGTCCATATGGTCTCCCAGGAACTTCCACATTCATCCTCTTCATCTTCTTACCCAGTAGCAGCGGCTGAATGGTGTTGAAGGCACTGGAGAAGTCATAAATATTATCTCTGCAGTGGCAGGTGGAAACATAACTAACCCTGTTCCACATCTCCACATGATGTAGTCCGTCATTATCTGTACGTAATAGTGTAATATTATCATTATGATGTCATTATCTGTACGTAATAGTGTAATATTATCATTATGATGTCATTATCTGTACGTAATAGTGTAATATTATCATTATGATGTCATTATCTGTACGTAATAGTGTAATGTAATATTATCATTATGATGTCATTATCTGTACGTAATAGTGTAATGTAATATTATCATTATGATGTCATTATCTGTACGTAATAGTGTAATATTATCATTATGATGTCATTATCTGTAGTAATAGTGTAATGTAATATTATCATTATGATGTCATTATCTGTAGTAATAGTGTAATGTAATATTATCATTATGATGTCATTATCTGTAGTAATAGTGTAATGTAATATTATCATTATGATGTCATTATCTGTACGTAATAGTGTAATGTAATATTATCATTATGATGTCATTATCTGTACGTAATAGTGTAATATTATCATTATGATGTCATTATCTGTAGTAATAGTGTAATGTAATATTATCATTATGATGTCATTATCTGTAGTAATAGTGTAATGTAATATTATCATTATGATGTCATTATCTGTAGTAATAGTGTAATGTAATATTATCATTATGATGTCATTATCTGTAGTAATAGTGTAATGTAATATTATCATTATGATGTCATTATCTGTAGTAATAGTGTAATGTAATATTATCATTATGATGTCATTATCTGTACGTAATAGTGTAATATTATCATTATGATGTCATTATCTGTACGTAATAGTGTAATATTATCATTATGATGTCATTATCTGTACGTAATAGTGTAATATTATCATTATGATGTCATTATCTGTAGTAATAGTGTAATGTAATATTATCATTATGATGTCATTATCTGTAGTAATAGTGTAATGTAATATTATCATTATGATGTCATTATCTGTACGTAATAGTGTAATATTATCATTATGATGTCATTATCTGTACGTAATAGTGTAATATTATCATTATGATGTCATTATCTGTACGTAATAGTGTAATATTATCATTATGATGTCATTATCTGTACGTAATAGTGTAATGTAGTATTATCATTATGGTGTCATTATCTGTAGTAATAGTGTAATATTATCATTATGATGTCATTATCTGTAGTAATAGTGTAATATTATCATTATGATGTCATTATCTGTAGTAATAGTGTAATGTAGTATTATCATTATGGTGTCATTATCAGGGCATTGGCTATTTAACATTAAAGGTCCTTCACAGTATCCTATTTCCCAAGTTAAAATAGCCTTTAAATGACCATAACATTAAAGGTCCTTCACAGTATCCTATTTCCCAAGTTAAAATAGCCTTTAAATGACCATAACATTAAAGGTCCTTCACAGTATCCTATTTCCCAAGTTAAAATAGCCTTTGAATGACCATAATTCCTCTACAAAATGCTCTCATGGTCGACAGAGCTGATCATGGACTGTTGGATATCAGACAAACAGCAGTAATACACACTGCATTTCTATTGTTTTGTAACTAAGAATATAGTTCACTGATACACTTCTTCGCCAGTTTGAGTGAAGCCTGAGTCACCTTAGACGCTTAGACTTGTACATAACATACAATAAGTGAACTGGACAATTTGCCTCATATCTCTAATGTTAGTAATAGTAATAACATGGTGCTCTATGTCTAATGTTAGTAATAACATGGTGCTCTATGTCTAATGTTAGTAATAGTAATAACATGGTGCTCTATGTCTAATGTTAGTAATAGTAATAACATGGTGCTCTATGTCTAATGTTAGTAATAGTAATAACATGGTGCTCTATGTCTAATGTTAGTAATAGTAATAACATGGTGATCTATGTCTAATGTTAGTAATAGTAATAACATGGTGCTCTATGTCTAATGTTAGTAATAACATGGTGCTCTATGTCTAATGTTAGTAATAACATGGTGCTCTATGTCTAATGTTAGTAATAGTAATAACATGGTGCTCTATGTCTAATGTTAGTAATAGTAATAACATGGTGCTCTATGTCTAATGTTAGTAATAACATGGTGCTCTATGTCTAATGTTAGTAATAACATGGTGCTCTATGTCTAATGTTAGTAATAACATGGTGCTCTATGTCTAATGTTAGTAATAGTAATAACATGGTGCTCTATGTCTAATGTTAGTAATAGTAATAACATGGTGCTCTATGTCTAATGTTAGTAATAGTAATAACATGGTGCTCTATGTCTAATGTTAGTAATAGTAATAACATGGTGCTCTATGTCTAATGTTAGTAATAGTAATAACATGGTGCTCTATGTCTAATGTTAGTAATAACATGGTGCTCTATGTCTAATGTTAGTAATAACATGGTGCTCTATGTCTAATGTTAGTAATAACATGGTGCTCTATGTCTAATGTTAGTAATAACATGGTGCTCTATGTCTAATGTTAGTAATAGTAATAACATGGTGCTCTATGTCTAATGTTAGTAATAGTAATAACATGGTGCTCTATGTCTAATGTTAGTAATAGTAATAACATGGTGCTCTATGTCTAATGTTAGTAATAACATGGTGCTCTATGTCTAATGTTAGTAATAACATGGTGCTCTATGTCTAATGTTAGTAATAACATGGTGCTCTATGTCTAATGTTAGTAATAACATGGTGCTCTATGTCTAATGTTAGTAATAACATGGTGCTCTATGTCTAATGTTAGTAATAGTAATAACATGGTGCTCTATGTCTAATGTTAGTAATAGTAATAACATGGTGCTCTATGTCTAATGTTAGTAATAGTAATAACATGGTGAGAGCTGGAGAGACTACACCAGTGGAAAGCGGCGGGCCCTGATGGCATCAGCCCAAGGGTGCTGAGGGTCTGTGCCGACCAACTGTGTGGAATACTCCAGCGTCTTTTCAACCTTAGCCTGAGCCTAGAAAGGGTCCCTGTGCTGTGGAAAACATCCTGCCTCGTCCCAGTGCCCAAGAAGGCACACCCCACTGTCCTGAATGACTTCAGACCTGTAGCGCTAACATCCCACATCATGAAGACCCTGGAAAGGTTAGTCCTCGCTCACCTCAGACCCCTGGTGTGTTCATCAATGGACCCCCTGCAGTTCACATACCAGCGCAACATTGGGGTGGATGATGCAATCATCTACCTTCTGCAGAGGGCCTACTCTCACCTGGACAACGCAGGTTGCACTGTGAGGGTCATGTTTTTTGACTTCTCCAGTGCCTTCAATACCATTCAGCCCCTGCTACTGGGTGAGAAGATGAGGAGGATGGAAGTGGAAGCACCCTTAGTCTCCTGGGTCACGGACTACCTGACCGGTAGGCCACAATTTGTGCGACTACAGAGCTGTGTGTCAGAACGGGCAGTTAGCAACACAGGGGCCCCCCAGGGTACGGTCCTGTCCCCCTTCCTGTTCACCCTCTACACCTCAGACTTCAGATATAACTCTGAGACATGCCACCTACAGAAGTTCTCAGATGACTCTGCTATTGTAGGGTGCATCAGGGTTGGGCAGGAGGAGGAGTACAGGAGCACAATCAGTGACTTTGTGTTGTGGTGTGAGCAGAACCACCTTCAGCTCAACATCAGCAAAACTAAGGAGATGGTGGTGGACTTCAGGAGAACCAAGGCACAACTGACTGCAGTCCCTATAAAGGGGATGGATGTGGAAATGGTTGAGTCATACAAGTTCTTGGGTGTCCATATGGACAACAGACTGGAATGGGCTGGTAACACCGGGGCCCTGTACAAAAAGGGCCAGAGCCGACTCTACTTTCTGAGGAGGCTCAGGTCCTTCAACGTGTGCAGTAAACTACTGCATACCTTCTACCAGTCTGTGGTGGCCAGTGCCATCTTTTTTGCAGTGGTGTGCTGGGGAGCAAACATCAAAGCCGGTGATGCTTCTCGGGTAAATAAGCTGATCAGGAAGGCTAGCTCTGTCCTGGGGATGAGCCTTGACACTCTAGAGGAGGTGGCGGAGAGACGGATCCTGGCCAAACTGCTGGCCATCATGGACAACGTCACCCACCCTCTGCACGCTATGGTTATGACGCAGAGGAGCTCTTTCAGTCACAGACTGATCCCGCCACGGTGTGCCAGAGAGCGCTACAGGAGGTCCTTCCTGCCGGCGGCTATGAGACTATATAATGCCTCACCGGGGTGCCGTGCCGTCGGCAACATAGATCTGGAACTGTTGGGGTGCTAGGACCTAGTTTAACAATTATGCATCCATCCGTGAGTAACTCTGTTCCGTCAGCACTCATCCACTCAGGACCTACTTATTCATACAGGTCTGTATATACATACCCATGTACAGTTGTTATATTATATCACATGCAATATTGTAAGTAATTATTGGACCTAGGCATTCACTCAGGAATGCATATTAGTATCCTGCCAGTTGCACCTTTTCTCATTGCTTTTAGTATATCAAATGTGCAATAAGTGCAGTTGTCTGTAATTAAACCCTGCGCACTAAGGACTGTATTTTAAGGGAATTACTATTATTACCCCAATGATATCATACACACATTTAGCTATTGAAGTAGCTCTTCCTGTCATTTACCTGTACAGTTTGTGTAAACATGCAAGTATTCACTCATCTGTAAATATAACTGTATACCTAACTGTACAGCTAATTTAACCATGCAAAATTTTCACTTACCTGTTCATTTACCCAGTCTGTCTATTAAGTAAACTATTATTACCCTCGCTCATATCATACGCATTAGCTACTGAAGTATTTCTCTGCCATCAACCTGTATAGTATAGTTAACCATCCAACATCCACCAATGTATAGTGTACATATTCAGCCAACCACTCATACTATGCAATGTCCTTTTATAGCTTTTTTTTGCACTCCAGGTATCCTGTATTTCTATACTTTTTCATACTGCCGCTCTATGTATCAT
This sequence comes from Thymallus thymallus, assembly GCA_023634145.1. NCBI lineage: Eukaryota > Metazoa > Chordata > Actinopteri > Salmoniformes > Salmonidae > Thymallus > Thymallus thymallus. The sequence continues at coordinate 114,501 of CM042398.1, read as the reverse complement.
GTACCGTGTATCTGTCTTTTGTGTACTTTCGTTGTGGCATTTTGCACCTGCCCTGTGTTTTTGTTGTAGCTGCTTGATAATGAAATTTCCCCCCCGGGGGATCAATAAAGTACCTATCTATCTATCTATCTATCTATCTATCTATCTATCTATCTATCTATCTATCTATCTATCTATCTATCTATCTATCTATCTATCTATCTATCTATCTATCTATCTATCTATCTATCTATCTATCTATCTATCTATCTATCTATCTATCTATCTATCTATCTATCTATCTATCTATCTATCTATCTATCTATCTATCTATCTATCTATCTATCTATCTATCTATCTATGTATAATGTTAGTAATAGTAATAACATGGTGCTCTATGTCTAATGTTAGTAATAACATGGTGCTCTATGTCTAATGTTAGTAATAACATGGTGCTCTATGTCTAATGTTAGTAATAGTAATAACATGGTGATCTATGTCTAATGTTAGTAATAGTAATAACATGGTGCTCTATGTCTAATGTTAGTAATAGTAATAACATGGTGCTCTATGTCTAATGTTAGTAATAACATGGTGCTCTATGTCTAATGTTAGTAATAGTAATAACATGGTGCTCTATGTCTAATGTTAGTAATAGTAATAACATGGTGCTCTATGTCTAATGTTAGTAATAACATGGTGCTCTATGTCTAATGTTAGTAATAACATGGTGCTCTATGTCTAATGTTAGTAATAGTAATAACATGGTGCTCTATGTCTAATGTTAGTAATAGTAATAACATGGTGCTCTATGTCTAATGTTAGTAATAACATGGTGCTCTATGTCTAATGTTAGTAATAACATGGTGCTCTATGTCTAATGTTAGTAATAGTAATAACATGGTGCTCTATGTCTAATGTTAGTAATAACATGGTGCTCTATGTCTAATGTTAGTAATAACATGGTGCTCTATGTCTAATGTTAGTAATAGTAATAACATGGTGCTCTATGTCTAATGTTAGTAATAGTAATAACATGGTGCTCTATGTCTAATGTTAGTAATAACATGGTGCTCTATGTCTAATGTTAGTAATAACATGGTGCTCTATGTCTAATGTTAGTAATAGTAATAACATGGTGCTCTATGTCTAATGTTAGTAATAGTAATAACATGGTGCTCTATGTCTAATGTTAGTAATAGTAATAACATGGTGCTCTATGTCTAATGTTAGTAATAACATGGTGCTCTATGTCTAATGTTAGTAATAGTAATAACATGGTGCTCTATGTCTAATGTTAGTAATAACATGGTGCTCTATGTCTAATGTTAGTAATAGTAATAACATGGTGCTCTATGTCTAATGTTAGTAATAACATGGTGCTCTATGTCTAATGTTAGTAATAGTAATAACATGGTGCTCTATGTCTAATGTTAGTAATAGTAATAACATGGTGCTCTATGTCTAATGTTAGTAATAACATGGTGCTCTATGTCTAATGTTAGTAATAGTAATAACATGGTGCTCTATGTCTAATGTTAGTAATAGTAATAACATGGTGCTCTATGTCTAATGTTAGTAATAACATGGTGCTCTATGTCTAATGTTAGTAATAGTAATAACATGGTGCTCTATGTCTAATGTTAGTAATAGTAATAACATGGTGATCTATGTCTAATGTTAGTAATAGTAATAACATGGTGCTCTATGTCTAATGTTAGTAATAACATGGTGCTCTATGTCTAATGTTAGTAATAACATGGTGCTCTATGTCTAATGTTAGTAATAGTAATAACATGGTGCTCTATGTCTAATGTTAGTAATAGTAATAACATGGTGCTCTATGTCTAATGTTAGTAATAGTAATAACATGGTGCTCTATGTCTAATGTTAGTAATAGTAATAACATGGTGCTCTATGTCTAATGTTAGTAATAACATGGTGCTCTATGTCTAATGTTAGTAATAACATGGTGCTCTATGTCTAATGTTAGTAATAGTAATAACATGGTGCTCTATGTCTAATGTTAGTAATAACAAATAAAATAAATAAAAAAGTCTCCCCCTCTCTCCCTCCATCTCTCTCCTGTCTCCCCCTCTCTCCCTCCATCTCTCTCCTGTCTCCCCCTCTCTCCCTCCATCTCTCTCTTGTCTCCCCCTCTCTCTCCCTCCATCTCTCTCATGTCTCCCCCTCTCTCCCTCCATCTCTCTCTTGTCTCCCCCTCTCTCTCCCTCCATCTCTCTCCTGTCTCCCCCTCTCTCTCCTCCCTCTCTCTCTTGTCTCCCCCTCTCTCTCTCTCCATCTCTCTCTTGTCTCCCCCTCTCTCTCCCTCCATCTCTCTCATGTCTCCCCCTCTCTCCCTCCATCTCTCTCTTGTCTCCCCCTCTCTCTCCTCCCTCTCTCTCCTGTCTCCCCTCTCTCTCTCTCCATCTCTCTCTTGTCTCCCCCTCTCTCTCCCTCCATCTCTCTCATGTCTCCCCCTCTCTCCCTCCATCTCTCTCCTGTCTCCCCCTCTCTCTCTCTCCATCTCTCTCTTGTCTCCCCCTCTCTCTCCCTCCATCTCTCTCCTGTCTCCCCCTCTCTCCCTCCATCTCTCTCTTGTCTCCCCCTCTCTCCCTCCATCTCTCTCATGTCTCCCCCTCTCTCCCTCCATCTCTCTCTTGTCTCCCCCTCTCTCTCCTCCATCTCTCTCATGTCTCCCCCTCTCTCCCTCCATCTCTCTCCTGTCTCCCCCTCTCTCTCTCTCCATCTCTCTCATGTCTCCCCCTCTCTCCCTCCATCTCTCTCTTGTCTCCCCCTCTCTCTCCTCCATCTCTCTCTTGTCTCCCCCTCTCTCTCCCTCCATCTCTCTCCTGTCTCCCCCTCTCTCTCCTCCCTCTCTCTCCTGTCTCCCCTCTCTCTCCCTCCATCTCTCTCTCCTGTCTCCCCTCTCTCTCCCTCCATCTCTCTCATGTCTCCCCCTCTCTCCCTCCATCTCTCTCTTGTCTCCCCCTCTCTCTCCTCCCTCTCTCTCCTGTCTCCCCTCTCTCTCTCTCCATCTCTCTCTTGTCTCCCCCTCTCTCTCCTCCCTCTCTCTCCTGTCTCCCCTCTCTCTCTCTCCATCTCTCTCTTGTCTCCCCCTCTCTCTCTCCATCTCTCTCTTGTCTCCCCCTCTCTCTCCCTCCATCTCTCTCCTGTCTCCCCCTCTCTCTCTCCATCTCTCTCTTGTCTCCCCTCTCTCTCCCTCCATCTCTCTCATGTCTCCCCCTCTCTCCCTCCATCTCTCTCTTGTCTCCCCCTCTCTCCCTCCATCTCTCTCTTGTCTCCCCCTCTCTCTCCCTCCATCTCTCTCCTGTCTCCCCCTCTCTCTCTCCATCTCTCTCTTGTCTCCCCCTCTCTCCCTCCATCTCTCTCTTGTCTCCCCCTCTCTCCCTCCATCTCTCTCTTGTCTCCCCCTCTCTCTCCCTCCATCTCTCTCCTGTCTCCCCCTCTCTCTCTCCATCTCTCTCTTGTCTCCCCCTCTCTCTCCCTCCATCTCTCTCCTGTCTCCCCCTCTCTCTCTCCATCTCTCTCCTGTCTCCCCCTCTCTCCCTCCATCTCTCTCCTGTCTCCCCCTCTCTCTCCTCCCTCTCTCTCCTGTCTCCCCCTCTCTCTCCCTCCATCTCTCTCCTGTCTCCCCCTCTCTCTCCTCCCTCTCTCCTGTCTCCCCCTCTCTCTCCCTCCATCTCTCTCGCTTTCTCGCTCCTCCCTCTCAATTAAATTCCTAGGGCTTTATTAACATGGGAAACATATGTTAACATTTCCAAAGCAAGTGAAGTAGATAATCAACTAAAGTGAAATAAACAATAAAAATTAACAGTAAACATTACAGTGTTGTAATGATGTCATATTATTGCTACTGTATATACAGTGTTGTAATGATGTCATATTATGTCTACTGTATATACAGTGTTGTAATGATGTCATATTATGTCTACTGTATATACAGTGTTGTAATGATGTCATATTATGTCTACTGTATATACAGTGTTGTAATGATGTCATATTATGTCTACTGTATTTACAGTGTTGTAATGATGTCATATTATGTCTACTGTATATACAGTGTTGTAATGATGTCATATTATGTCTACTGTATATACAGTGTTGTAATGATGTCATATTATGTCTACTGTATATACAGTGTTGTAATGATGTCATATTATGTCTACTGTATATACAGTGTTGTAATGATGTCATATTATGTCTACTGTATATACAGTGTTGTAATGATGTCATATTATGTCTACTGTATTTACAGTGTTGTAATGATGTCATATTATGTCTACTGTATATACAGTGTTGTAATGATGTCATATTATGTCTACTGTATATACAGTGTTGTAATGATGTCATATTATGTCTACTGTATATACAGTGTTGTAATGATGTCATATTATGTCTACTGTATATCTACCGTGTTGTAATGATGTCATATTATGTCTACTGTATTTACAGTGTTGTAATGATGTCATATTATGTCTACTGTATATACAGTGTTGTAATGATGTCATATTATGTCTACTGTATATACAGTGTTGTAATGATGTCATATTATGTCTACTGTATATACAGTGTTGTAATGATGTCATATTATGTCTACTGTATATACAGTTTATTTTTTTATTTTTTATTTCACCTTTATTTAACCAGGTAGGTCAGTTGAGAACAAGTTCTCATTTGCAACTGCGACCTGGCCAAGACAAAGCAAAGCAGTGCGACAAATAACAACAGAGTTACACATTAAACAAACAGTCAAAAAACACAATAGAAAATCTATAAACAGAGTGCAAAATGTAGTGCAAAAATGCAGTAAGGTTGGGAGGTAGGACAATAAATAGACTATAGAGTAGAAATAAATTACAGAATTATCATCATTAACACAGGAATGAAGGATGTGCAAATTATGATGTGCAAATAGAGATACTGGAGTGCAAGATTAGTGAAAAATAAACAAAAATAAATATGGGGATGAGGTAGTAGTGTGGGCTATTTACAGAAGGGCTATATACAGGTGCAGCGATCGATAAGCAGCTTTGACAGCTGATGCTTAAAGTTAGTAAGGGAGATAGGAACCTCTAGCTTCAATGATTTTTGCAATTCGTTCCAGTCATTGGCAGCAGCGAACTGGAAGGAATGGCGGCCAAAGGAGGTGTTGGCTTTGGGGGTGACCAGTGAGATATACCTGCTGGAGCACATGCTACGGGTGGGTGTTGCTATGGTGACCAGTGAGCTGAGATAGGGCGGGGATTTACCTAATAAAGACTTATAGATGACCTGGAGCCAGTGGGTTTGGCGACGAATGTATAGTGAAGGCCAGCCAACGAGAGCATACAGGTCGCAGTGGTGGGTAGTGTAAGGGGCTTTGGTGACAAAACGGATGGCACTATGATAGACTACATCCAATTTGCTAAGTAGAGTGTTGGAGGCTAGTTTGTAAATGACATCGCCAAAATCAAGGATCGGTAGGATAGTCAGTTTTACAAGGGCATGTTTGGCAGCATGAGTGAAGGAGGCTCTGTTGCGAAATAGGAAGCCAATTCTGGATTTAATTTTGGATTGGAGATGGTTGATGTGAGTCTGGAAGTTGAGTTTATAGTCTAACCAGATGCCTAGGTATTTGTAGGTGTCCACGTATTCTAATTCGGATCCGTCGAGAGTAGTGATGATAGTCCGGTGGGCGGGTGCTGGCATTGTTCGATAGAAAAGCATGCACTTAGTTTTACTAGCGTTTAAGAGCAGTTGTAGGCCACGGAAGGAGTGTTGTATGGCATTGAAGCTTGATTGAAGGTTAGTAAACACAGTATCCAAAGAGGGTCCAGTTGTATACAGAATGGTGTCATCTGCGTAGAGATGGATGAGAGAGTCACCAGCAGCGAGAGCAACATCGTTGATATATATAGAGAAAAGGGTTGGCCCAAGAATTGAACCCTGTGGCACCCCCATAGAGACTGCCAGAGGATCGGACAATAGGCCCTCCGATTTGACACACTGAACTCTGTCTGCAAAGTAGTTAGAGAACCAAGCAAGGCAGTCACTTGAGAAACCAAGGCTGTTGAGTCTGCCAATAAGAATGCGGTGATTGACAGAGTCGAAAGCCTTAGCCAGGTCGATGAAAACGGCTGCACAGTACTGTCTTTTATCGATGGCGGTTATGATATCGTTCAGTACCTTGAGCGTAGCTGAGGTGCACCCATGACCAGCTCGGAAACCAGATTGCATAGCAGAGAAGGTACGGTGGGATTCGAAGTGGTCAGTTATCTGTTTGTTAACTTGGCTTTCGAAAACTTTAGAAAGGCAGGGCAGGATGGATATTGGTCTATAACAGTTTGGGTCTAGAGTGTCTCCTCCTTTGAAGAGGGGGATGACCGCGGCAGCTTTCCAATCTCTAGGGATCTCAGACGATACGAAAGAGAGGTTGAACAGGCTAGTGATAGTGTTGTAATGATGTCATATTATGTCTACTGTATATACAGTGTTGTAATGATGTCATATTATGTCTACTGGATTTACAGTGTTGTAATGATGTCATATTATGTCTACTGTATATACAGTGTTGTAATGATGTCATATTATGTCTACTGTATATACAGTGTTGTAATGATGTCATATTATGTCTACTGTATATACAGTGTTGTAATGATGTCATATTATGTCTACTGTATATACAGTGTTGTAATGATGTCATATTATGTCTACTGTATATCTACCGTGTTGTAATGATGTCATATTATGTCTACTGTATTTACAGTGTTGTAATGATGTCATATTATGTCTACTGTATATACAGTGTTGTAATGATGTCATATTATGTCTACTGTATATACAGTGTTGTAATGATGTCATATTATGTCTACTGTATATACAGTGTTGTAATGATGTCATATTATGTCTACTGTATTTACAGTATTGTAATGATGTCATATTATGTCTACTGTATATACAGTGTTGTAATGATGTCATATTATGTCTACTGTTTATACAGTGTTGTAATGATGTCATATTATGTCTACTGTATATACAGTGTTGTAATGATGTCATATTATGTCTACTGTATATACAGTGTTGTAATGATGTCATATTATGTCTACTGTATATACAGTGTTGTAATGATGTCATATTATGTCTACTGTATATACAGTGTTGTAATGATGTCATATTATGTCTACTGTATTTACAGTGTTGTAATGATGTCATATTATGTCTACTGTATATACAGTGTTGTAATGATGTCATATTATGTCTACTGTTTATACAGTATTGTAATGATGTCATATTATGTCTACTGTATATACAGTGTTGTAATGATGTCATATTATGTCTACTGTATATACAGTGTTGTAATGATGTCATATTATGTCTACTGTATATACAGTGTTGTAATGATGTCATATTATGTCTACTGTATATACAGTGTTGTAATGATGTACAAATAAAGTACAAATGGGAAAATAAATAAACTCCTCCCCCTCCCACTCTCTCTTTTTCTCGCTCCTCCCTCTCCCCCTCTCTCTCTCTTTCTCTCTCCTTCCACTCTTCCTCCTCTCTCTCCTCTCCCCCCTCTCTCCTCTCTCTCCTCTCCCCCCTCTCTCCTCTCTCTCCTCTCCCCCCTCTCTCCTCCCTCTCTCCTGCCTCTCCTGTTTTTCTAAAGGGGAGGAGTCAAGCTGAGGACACTGGTCTCTATGACAACCTTCTAGCTCAGGATGTGTCATAGGAACTTGATTAGTTAGATTACATGTGTGTCCAGGGAAGATAAGGTGTCTGCTACTATAGAAGAGTATATGAGGAAGTTGTATTTTATTAAAGCAGCTTTTAGTAAGTGTACATCTAGTTATTATATTGACACTGTAATATACAGTACATATGATCAGAGTTGGGGAGTACCAGCTAAAATATTGTAATCAGATTACAGATACTTTTGAAAGTATCTGTAATTGTTATTGGTTTATTATTAAAAAAAGGATTTAACAATATATATATATTTGACACCTCTGTTTTCTCAAAGACAATCAAATCAGCATTGAAGAAAAAGGTGCGAGTCTGACCACCAATCAGAGACCACTATGATGACACACCAAATGATGACCACCAATCAGAGACCACTATGATGACACACCAAATGATGACCACCAATCAGAGACCACTATGATGACACATCAAATGATGACCACCAATCAGAGACCACTATGATGACACACCAAATGATGACCACCAATCAGAGACCACTATGATGACACATCAAATGATGACCACCAATCAGAGACCACTATGATGACACACCAAATGATGACCACCAATCAGAGACCACTATGATGACACACCAAATGATGACCACCAATCAGAGACCACTATGACGACACACCAAATGATGACCACAAATCAGAGACCACTATGATGACACACCAAATGATGACCACCAATCAGAGACCACTATGATGACACACCAAATGATGACCACCAATCAGAGACCACTATGACGACACACCAAATGATGCCCACCAATCAGAGACCACTATGATGACACACCAAATGTGTTTGATGGATCGCTGGAAAAGAGCAGGAATAGGCTTTTGTAGGCTACAGTCTAAGCTATGTCGTCCAATGGTGCGACTGCTGTCGGCATCCAAAGATGATTCAACTTGAATAAACGCTTGGAGGTAAGGATGACGTCAGCGGTGTAGTCTACGGCGATATGGATCACTTATTATTGATATCTACATAGTGCATTGATGTGAATTACACTGCTGCTCTCTCATTTAGCTATTTGCGCCTTACGGATTGTGCATCTTGTGGATGGCTGTTCACAAATCTAAATGTGTATTTGAACCCAATAATGGTTGAATTCAAGATGTTTAAGCTGCATATCAATCATTGTTTTTTAAACCAGTGGACAGCCAGTGAAAAATGCGCTCTTGCAACAGCTGCATAGTGAGGATCCAAGCCTATGGAATAAAAGTGGGGGTTTTATTGCTTCTGATAGACTTAAAGGGGTAATCTGTAGTTGCTACATCCATTTATGGATTTATAAATGATATATACAGTACCAGTCAACAGTTTGAACACCGACTCATTTAAGGATTGTTCTTTATTTTTTACTATTTTCTACATTGTCGTATAATAGTGACGACATCAACACTATGAAATCTTGTAGTAACCAAAAAAGTGTTAAACAAATCAAAATATATTTTATACTTTAGATTCTTCAAGGTGTTCACCCCACTTTTGGTAAATCATGTCATTCCATGAGCGCAGCATTTATTTTTCAACTGGAATCAATGAACCAATCAGTCTCCATGACAACAACATCATTAACACCAGAGTAGGGCTGTATAATAAGTCCTTAGTTTGGGGTCATGTTCAGGTATAACAATTTGGCTAATCTAAACTTCCATATTTCCAAGTCCTATTCTTGAAGATCAAGCGTTATAACATTTATTGGAATGACTGGAATTCTGATAGACTTTGGTTTTTAATGTAAATATATAATTTAATGGTATTATTATATGTAGTAGAAAGTGATGGGTTAGAAGAAGCCTCCATAACCAACCCATAAAGTAACATGTAACATCCATATATGACCAGCTATGTTGGACAGGTAACTAGAACTGTAACTGATTACCTTTAGAAAGTAACCCTACCAACCCTGACTGTATGATGGTGGTTTAACCTTATCGTTAACATAATATAATGTCTGTCTGCCGACAGATGTAGCTAACCGACTGAAACTGGTGAATCTAAAGCTTATTATTAATACAATACAATGCAATACACTAGGATGACGAAAGTCAGGTGATGTCCCGTTTAACGAGGTGCGTGTGTGTTTGATGTGGAGTGACAGCAGAGTCAGCCAGCAACCCCGGACTATAGGACGGAAGTGTGAGCCAGCGACCGTGGCCGGTTCTCCGCCAGAGCAACCCCGGACTATAGGACGGAAGTGTGAGCCAGCGACCGTGGCCGGTTCTCCGCCAGAGCAACCCCGGACTATAGGACGGAAGTGTGAGCCAGCGACCGTGGCCGGTTCTCCGCCAGAGCAACCCCGGACTATAGGACGGAAGTGTGAGCCAGCTAGCCAGCAGCGGTTCCGTTGTTCTAGACCCCCGGGAATAGAGGCTCAGACGGCGCCGGAGGAAAGGTAAGGAGGGATGATGGGAAGGATGGATGGAGAACCTGTTGTTTGTTTGGTGTGTGTGAGAGAGAGACGGGTGGAGGGCCACAACGGAGCTAGAATACCTGCTTCTGTTCATGTATCGGTACGTTTCTCTAATAACAACAGAATACAAACGGAGATATATGGAAGGACTGCTGCTTCTAAATGTATATTGTTAATTTTTCTAGAGTCTAGACAATGGCAGCGTTTCCTTTCTCTTCGTAACGTCATCAGACATAACTATTGCTAAAGGCGAGGCTATTTATACAGGAATATCTGCAAACACAACGATTAGGATAATTATATTAAATAGGCTAATAGAAATAGACTAGAATTGATTTGATCTGTCAGCCAATGTATATTTAGCTACAGAATAATGCATTCCACTCTGTTCACTTTGACATGGCTTTAAAGGACATGTATGTTTTCCTTGACCAATATGCCATAGTTGAATGTGTAAAGTTATACGAGTCTATTTAGTTAATGTTTCAATCACATTATGTTGGATCCTTTAATTCTGTTTCTAGTGGTCAGAACTGGAATCACACCCAACAGTTTTCTAGTGGTCAGAACTAGAATCACACCCAACAGTTTTCTAGTGGTCAGAACTAGAATCACACCCAACAGTTTTCTAGTGGTCAGAACTGGAATCACACCCAACAGTTTTCTAGTGGTCAGAACTGGAATCACACCCAACAGTTTTCTAGTGGTCAGAACTGGAATCACACCCAACAGTTTTCTAGTGGTCAGAACTGGAATCACACCCAACAGTTTTCTAGTGGTCAGAACTGGAATCACACCCAACAGTTTTCTAGTGGTCAGAACTGGAATCACACCCAACAGTTTTCTAGTGCTCAGAACTGGAATCACACCCAACAGTTTTCTAGTGGTCAGAACTAGAATCACACCCAACAGTTTTCTAGTGGTCAGAACTGGAATCACACCCAACAGTTTTCTAGTGCTCAGAACTGGAATCACACCCAACAGTTTTCTAGTGGTCAGAACTAGAATCACACCCAACAGTTTTCTAGTGGTCAGAACTGGAATCACACCCAACAGTTTTCTAGTGGTCAGAACTGGAATCACACCCAACAGTTTTCTAGTGGTCAGAACTGGAATCACACCCAACAGTTTTCTAGTGGTCAGAACTGGAATCACACCCAACAGTTTTCTAGTGGTCAGAACTGGAATCACACCCAACAGTTTTCTAGTGCTCAGAACTGGAATCACACCCAACAGTTTTCTAGTGTTCAGAACTGGAATCACACCCAACAGTTTTCTAGTGTTCAGAACTGGAATCACACCCAACAGTTTTCTAGTGTTCAGAACTGGAATCACACCCAACAGTTTTCTAGTGGTCAGAACTGGAATCACACCCAACAGTTTTCTAGTGCTCAGAACTGGAATCACACCCAACAGTTTTCTAGTGTTCAGAACTGGAATCACACCCAACAGTTTTCTAGTGTTCAGAACTGGAATCACACCCAACAGTTTTCTAGTGTTCAGAACTGGAATCACACCCAACAGTTTTCTAGTGGTCAGAACTAGAATCACACCCAACAGTTTTCTAGTGGTCAGAACTAGAATCACACCCAACAGTTTTCTAGTGGTCAGAACTGGAATCACACCCAACAGTTTTCTAGTGGTCAGAACTGGAATCACACCCAACAGTTTTCTAGTGGTCAGAACTAGAATCACACCCAACAGTTTTCTAGTGGTCAGAACTGGAATCACCCCAACAGTTTTCTAGTGGTCAGAACTGGAATCACACCCAACAGTTTTCTAGTGGTCAGAACTGGAATCACACCCAACTGCCTGCCTGCCTGCCTGCCTGTCTGTCTGTCTGTCTGTCTGTCTGTCTGTCTGTCTGTCTGAATAACTTACAGCATATAGCGGGCTTGTCCATTCCTTCATCACTCAGCACACTATAGTGTGTTGTAGGGAGATGAACTGTGCTGACAGAAAATACTAGAGGCTGCAGGTCTAGGTGGTGGTTGGGTTGGTGCTAGATGTGTGTCTGTGTCTGTATTTAGTATTTACCCAGAGAGGCTGTTCTGTTGTGTCCTCCTGGAGGTCTAACACCTTTCTATAATGTTGTTCTGTTGTGTCCTCCTGGAGGTCTAACACCTTTCTATAATGTTGTTCTGTTGTGTCCTCCTGGAGGTCTAACACCTTTCTATGATGCTGTTCTGTTGTCTCCTGGAGGTCTAACACCTTTCTATGATGCTGTTCTGTTGTCTCCTGGAGGTCTAACACCTTTCTATAATGCTGTTCTGTTGTCTCCTGGAGGTCTAACACCTTTCTATAATGCTGTTCTGTTGTCTCCTGGAGGTCTAACACCTTTCTATAATGCTGTTCTGTTGTCTCCTGGAGGTCTAACACCTTTCTATGATGCTGTTCTGTTGTCTCCTGGAGGTCTAACACCTTTCTATAATGTTGTTCTGTTGTGTCCTCCTGGAGGTCTAACACCTTTCTATGATGCTGTTCTGTTGTGTCCTCCTGGAGGTCTAACACCTTTCTATAATGCTGTTCTCTTGTCTCCTGGAGGTCTAACACCTTTCTATGATGCTGTTCTGTTGTCTCCTGGAGGTCTAACACCTTTCTATAATGTTGTTCTGTTGTGTCCTCCTGGAGGTCTAACACCTTTCTATGATGCTGTTCTGTTGTCTCCTGGAGGTCTAACACCTTTCTATGATGCTGTTCTGTTGTCTCCTCCTGCAGATCACCACCACCCCAAAGCCTCCTGCCTCTCCTCTCCGCTGTGTGTGTGTGTGTGTGTGTGTATCTTGGAGGGAAGGTTGTGTAGCCTAGGTGTGTGTGTGTATGTTTGTGTTGTGGTTGCTCCCGGGTGTGTGTAGTGTGTGTTTTGCAAGGAGAGTGTTAGGAGTGTGTATTCCTTTGTGTGTGTGTGTCTGTAGTGTAGCATAATGAGTGCAGCAGGAGTGGAGCGACGGAGGCCGACCCCAGCACAGACCCCTGAGCAGAGAGGGGGGAGAGAGGGATGGAGGGATGCAGGAAGAGAGGAGAGAGGGGAGGGAGAGGGATGGGGCCAGGGAGGGAGGGAGGAGGGAGAGGGATGGGGCCAGGGAGGGAGGGAGGAGGGAGAGGGATGGGGCCAAGGAGGGAGAGAGGGATGGAGGAAGGGCAGAGAGAGCAGTGTAGTGCAGAGTTATAGCGTCGACTCGTACCAGCTGGAGGAGGAGGGGAACAAGGACGCGCCAGAGAGAGGGGTACTGGCCCTGTCAGAACCGGGTGAGTCTGTGTGTCTGTGTGTTTTATTACACTCATATAGCATAAGAAGAAGATATTTCCCCCTCGGGGATCAATAAAGTACCTATCAATCTATCAATCAATCAATCTATCTATCTATCTATCTATCAAATCCAAACTTAAATTAGCATACAGAATATTAATACAGTTTTTTTTATTTGCTTTGGTACTATTTTACAAGTAAGGTGTACATTTTCAAAACTCAAAAATCCAAACTGATCACACTTGTAACGCAGTTAGTCATTCTTTCAAAACCTGATGTAATGCTTTCAGTCAGTTGCACATGTTTTCAGTCCACATAATCATTGTTTCAAACACAAGATTATTGTAATATGTAATGAGAACATTCGGTTTAATCACCGAAACACAACAGTATGATCTTCTTTCAGTTTAGTACTTTTAACAATCAGTTCATCCAACAGCAAACAATGTAAGATACATGTTTCAAATCGGCCTTAGAAGTGCTGAAAGTAATATGCTACAGTACTATAAAAGACAGATTACACAGTTTTCACATTAGACAATACACTTACATTACCCAACATTTACACAATCTATCATTTCCAAAATATCCATCCTATGTGTAATCAAGTGAAGGATCAATGAAGACATCCTCTACAATCATTTGGGCAAATTAGTTTTTATTTTTCAGATATAATTGTAACATAGTTATACTTTCTATAATGAAATGTAACTAAATTAGAACAAAACATAACATTTAGAACACATTACATTCATTTGGATCAAGTCTTGAGCGTTTGGCCATAGATTCTCGTCCACATCACAATGAATGTTATCATTGTTCAAGCACCTTGGAAAAAACCTTTTGGCGTGACGAATCCATGCTTGACATTGGTCTACACTGATGTCATCACATGCATCATCCATGGCCTGAAGGAGGGTGGCACGCTCAAGGGGTTGGCGATCATAGACCTTCCACCTCCATGCTGAAAACAATTCCTCAATAGGGATGAGGAAAGGAGAGTATGGAGGCAGGTAGAGGGTCATGAATCGGGGATGGGCCTGAAACCATGCTTGAACTACCTCTGCGTGGTGGAACCTGACATTGTCCCACACAGTTACATAGGTGACCCTTCACCTTGACAGGACCACCTTCACCTTGACAGGACCACCTTCACCTTGACAGGACCACCTTCACCTTGACAGGACCACCTTCACCTTGACAGGACCACCTTCACCTTGACAGGACCACCTTCACCTTGACAGACGTGCTCAATGTCATTGAGAAACTCAATAAGATGTGCAGCATTATGGGAGCCAGTAATGGCCTACGTCCTACGACACCATCTTCAGAGATAGCTGGCACATGGAGATGTTTCCTCCACGTTGTCCAGGCACTTGGACAGTGGCCCGTTGGCCGATGATGTTCCGTCCACGGCGACGAGTTTTGGCCAGGTTAAAGCCCGCTTCATCAACAAAAATATACTTGTGATGGTTCACATCAGCGTCAAGCACCATCACCCTCTAAAAAATATATTTTGGGTAGTTCTTTTTACAGTGTTGTTCCAATATACATATAACGTAAGTGATGCATCAAATAGTAACAGTAATACAGTATATAGTGCTGTACCTGAACATACTAATAGTAACAGTAATACAGTATATAGTGCTGTACCTGAACATACTAATAGTAACAGTAATACAGTATATAGTTCTGTACCTGAACATACTAATAGTAACAGTAATACAGCATATTGTGCTGTACCTGAACATACAAATAGTAACAGTAATACAGTATATAGTGCTGTACCTGAACATACTAATAGTAACAGTAATACAGTATATAGTGCTGTACCTGAACATACTAATAGTAACAGTAATACAGTATATAGTGCTGTACCTGAACATACTAATAGTAACAGTAATACAGTATATAGTGCTGTACCTGAACATACTAATAGTAACAGTAATACAGTATATAGTGCTGTACCTGAACATACTAATAGTAACAGTAATACAGTATATAGTGCTGTATCTGAACATACTAATAGTAACAGTAATACAGTATATAGTGCTGTACCTGAACATACTAATAGTAACAGTAATACAGTATATAGTGCTGTACCTGAACATACTAATAGTAACAGTAATACAGTATATAGTGCTGTACCTGAACATACTAATAGTAACAGTAATACAGTATTTAGTGCTGTACCTGAACATACTAATAGTAACAGTAATACAGTATATAGTGCTGTACCTGAACATACTAATAGTAACAGTAATACAGTATATAGTGCTGTACCTGAACATACTAATAGTAACAGTAATACAGTATATAGTGCTGTACCTGAACATACTAATAGTAACAGTAATACAGTATATAGTGCTGTACCTGAACATACTAATAGTAACAGTAATACAGTATATAGTGCTGTACCTGAACATTCTAATAGTAACAGTAATACAGTATATAGTTCTGTACCTGAACATACTAATAGTAACAGTAATACAGCATATTGTGCTGTACCTGAACATACAAATAGTAACAGTAATACAGTATATAGTGCTGTACCTGAACATACTAATAGTAACAGTAATACAGTATATAGTGCTGTACCTGAACATACTAATAGTAACAGTAATACAGTATATAGTGCTGTACCTGAACATACTAATAGTAACAGTAATACAGTATATTGTGCTGTACCTGAACATACAAATAGTAACAGTAATACAGTATATAGTGCTGTACCTGAACATACTAATAGTAACAGTAATACAGTATATAGTGCTGTACCTGAACATACTAATAGTAACAGTAATACAGTATATAGTGCTGTACCTGAACATACTAATAGTAACAGTAATACAGTATTTAGTGCTGTACCTGAACATACTAATAGTAACAGTAATACAGCATATTGTGCTGTACCTGAACATACTAATAGTAACAGTAATACAGTATATAGTGATGTTACTGAACATACTAATAGTAACAGTAATACAGTATATAGTGCTGTACCTGAGCATACTAATAGTAACAGTAAAACAGTATATAGTGATGTTACTGAACATACTAATAGTAACAGTAATACAGTATATAGTGCTGTACCTGAACATACTAATAGTAACAGTAATACAGTATATAGTGCTGTACCTGAACATACTAATAGTAACAGTAATACAGTATATAGAGCTGTACCTGAACATACTAATAGTAACAGTAATACAGTATATAGTGATGTACCTGAACATACTAATAGTAACAGTAATACAGTATATAGTGCTGTACCTGAACATACTAATAGTAACAGTAATACAGTATATAGTGCTGTACCTGAACATACTAATAGTAACAGTAATACAGTATAGAGTGCTGTACCTGAGCATACTAATAGTAACAGTAATACAGTATATAGAGCTGTACCTGAACATACTAATAGTAACAGTAATACAGTATATAGTGCTGTACCTGAACATACTAATAGTAACAGTAATACAGTATATAGTGCTGTACCTGAACATACTAATAGTAACAGTAATACAGTATATAGTGCTGTACCTGAGCATACTAATAGTAACAGTAATACAGTATATAGAGCTGTACCTGAACATACTAATAGTAACAGTAATACAGTATATAGTGCTGTACCTGAACATACTAATAGTAACAGTAATACAGTATATAGTGCTGTACCTGAACATACTAATAGTAACAGAACATACTAGTGCTGTACCTGAACATACTAATAGTAACAGTACTAATACTACTAATACTACAGTACTAATACTAATACTAATAGTAACAGTAATACAGTATATAGTGCTGTACCTGAACATACTAATAGTAACAGTAATACAGTATATAGTGATGTACCTGAACATACTAATAGTAACAGTAATACAGTATATAGTGCTGTACCTGAACATACTAATAGTAACAGTAATACAGTATATAGTGCTGTACCTGAACATACTAATAGTAACAGTAATACAGTATATAGTGATGTACCTGAACATACTCAGCCCTCAGTTGTTTCACCCGGTCATTGTTTCTCTCAAAAGGCACCAGGTAAATGTGATTCATTGATACCTGGTGCCTCTTTAAAAGGCGGCCTACTGTTGGTAGGCTGATGGAGGCCACATTGGCAAAGGTGTCATTGTTCTCCTCAATAGCCTGCTTTATTTCTGACAGCCGTATATCATTCCTGGCCCTCACCATTTCCACCACTGCCCACTCCTGCTGGTCGGTCAGCACACGGCCACGGCCACCACTATGGGGTTTAGAATTGACATTAACCAATAAGCAGAAATAATGGATTGGTAACATTATGAACCGTTCAGTTTGTTTCGGCTGAGATTCAGTCAGGGGGTAGCCAGTCTCGGAGTTGAGATTTTAGGAGGCTGACAGCGAAGTCAGTGCATAGGTGTGTCCATCTTTTCTGAAGCCTGGGTAGAGACAGGGTATACCTGGAGTATCCTAGGATGGTGCGGCATGCTCTGTTCTGAATACGCTCCAGGTTATGGGACTGGCCCTGGGTCATGCTCTGTTCTGAATACGCTCCAGGTTATGGGACTGGCCCTGGGTCATGCTCTGTTCTGAATACGCTCCAGGTTATGGGACTGGCCCTGGGTCATGCTCTGTTCTGAATACGCTCCAGGTTATGGGACTGGCCCTGGGTCATGCTCTGTTCTGAATACGTTCCAGGTTATGGGACTGGCCCTGGGTCATGCTCTGTTCTGAATACGTTCCAGGTTATGGGACTGGCCCTGGGTCATGCTCTGTTCTGAATACGCTCCAGGTTATGGGACTGGCCCTGGGTCATGCTCTGTTCTGAATACGCTCCAGGTTATGGGACTGGCCCTGGGTCAGTGAGCTGTGCCAAGCAGGAGCAGCATATTCCAGAGTGTGATTCCAGAGCTTATGTAGCCGGTAGGGGCGTATGTAATTAGAGGCGTATGTAGCCGGTGTAAATGCTCACCAGGTCTTCCTGTGGCACATGGAACATTTTAACCTTTTACTGCAGTAGGCTAAATCAGGATCACACTCTAAATGCATACTACAGTGCTCCGGGTACGCAAATTGAATCACGGGAAGGTCGGAGTATGAGTCCAAGTCAAGTATGTGAAACAGAGCATGAAGGGCACTTCTGGAATGCGTACTCCGTTTGTACATATTTTGAATCATGCATCGATGCACACTTCAACAGAAAGTATGCAAAGAAATATGATGCAACCATGTAAAAAATGAAGCAACATTTCTTGAAATCAATGGCGGACATTATTTGAGCGGAAGAGAGACAAAATACAGTCCGACTTCAGAATGAAATGTTTCCTGTTCACATCTCATATGTTGCCTGACTATAACATTTTATCTTGACACGTTAATAAATACATGCTGTGTTAATGTTTAAAAATGTACATTACATAACCTACATTAGTTTTAGGTCATTTTTGCCTGTTTAACAAGCTGGTTAGCTACATTATTACAATATTATTACATTATTATTACATTATTATTACATTATTATTACTACATTATTACTACATTATTACAATATTATTACATTATTATTACATTATTATTACATTATTATTACTACATTATTACTACATTATTACAATATTATTACTACATTATTACATTATTATTACATTATTATTACTACATTATTACAATATTATTACATTATTATTACATTATTATTACATTATTATTACATTATTATTACTACATTATTACATTATTATTACATTATTATTACTACATTATTACATTATTATTACTACATTATCACTACATTATTACTACATTATTACTACATTATTACATTATTATTACTACATTATCACATTATTACTACATTATTACTACATTATTACTACATTATCACATTATTATTACTACATTATTACATTATTATTACTACATTATTACTACATTATTACTACATTATTACTACATTATTACTACATTATTACATTATTATTACTACATTATCACATTATTATTACATTATTATTACTACATTATTACATTATTATTACTACATTATTACTACATTATTACTACATTATTACTACATTATTACATTATTATTACTACATTATCACATTATTACTACATTATTACTACATTATTACTACATTATCACATTATTATTACTACATTATTACATTATTATTACTACATTATTACTACATTATTACATTATTATTACTACATTATTACTACATTATTACATTATTATTACTACATTATCACATTATTATTACATTATTATTACTACATTATTACATTATTATTACATTATTATTACATTATTATTACATTATTACTACATTATTACAATATTATTACATTATTATTACATTATTATTACTACATTATTACATTATTATTACTACATTATCACATTATTATTACATTATTATTACTACATTATTACATTATTATTACATTATTATTACTACATTATTACAATATTATTACATTATTATTACATTATTATTACATTATTATTACTACATTATTACTACATTATTACAATATTATTACATTATTATTACTACATTATTACATTATTATTACTACATTATTACTACATTATTACTACATTATTACAATATTATTACTACATTATTACATTATTATTACTACATTATCACATTATTATTACATTATTATTACTACATTATTACATTATTATTACATTATTATTACTACATTATTACATTATTATTACTACATTATTACTACATTATTACATTATTATTACTACATTATCACATTATTATTACATTATTATTACTACATTATTACATTATTATTACTACATTATCACATTATTATTACATTATTATTACTACATTATTACATTATTATTACATTATTATTACTACATTATTACATTATTATTACATTATTATTACATTAAATACATTTAAACTCAGTTTACATACACCTTAACAAATACATTTAAACTCAGTTTACATACACCTTAACAAATACATTTACACTCAGTTTACATACACCTTAACCAAATACATTTAAACTCAGTTTTTCACAATTCCTGACATTTAATCCTAGTAAAAATTCCCTGTCTTAGGTCAGTTAGGATCACCACTTTATTTTAAGAATGTGAAATGTCAGAATAATAGTAGAGAGAATGATTTATTTCAGCTTTTATTTCTTTCATCACATTCCCAGTGGGTCAGAAGTTTACATACACTCAATTAGTATTTGGTAGCATTGCCTTTAAATTGTTTAACTTGGGTCAAACGTTTGGGGTAGCTTTCCACAAGCTTCCCACAATAAGTCGGGTGAATTTTGGCCCATTCCTCCTGACAGAACTGGTGTAACTGAGTCAGGTTTGTAGGCCTCCTTGCTCACACACGCTTTTTCAGTTCTGCCCACAAATGTTCTGTAGGATTGAGGTCAAGGCTTTGTGATGGCCACTCCAATACCTTGACTTTGTTGTCCTTAAACCATTTTGCCATAACTTTGGAAGTATGCTTGGGGTCATTGTCCATTTGGAAGACCCATTTGTGACCAAGCTTTAACTTCCTGACTGATGTCTTGAGATGTTGCTTCAATATATCCACATAATTTTCCTTCCTCATGATGCCATCTATTTTGTGAAGTTCACCAGTCCCTCCTGCAGCAAAGCACCCCCACAACATGATGCTGCCACCCCCGTGCTTCACGGTTGGGATGGTGTTCTTCGTCTTGCAAGCCTCCCCCTTTTTCCTCCAAACATAACGATGGTCATTATGGCCAAACAGTTCTATTTTTGTTTCATCAGACCAGAGGACATTTCTCCAAAAAGTACAATCTTTGTCCCCATGTGCAGTTGCAAACCGTAGTCTGGCTTTTTTATGGTGATTTTGGAGCAGTGGCTTCTTCCTTGCTGAGCGGACTCGTTTTACTGTGGATATAGATACTTTTGTACCTGTTTCCTCCAGCATCTTCACAAGGTCCTTTGCTGTTGTTCTGGGATTGATTTGCACTTTTCTCACCAAAGTACGTTCATCTCTAGGAGACAGAACGCGTCTCCTTCCTGAGCGGTATGACGGCTGCATGGTCCCATGGTGTTTATACTTGCGTACTATTGTTTGTACAGATGAACGTGGTACCTTCATGCATTATGAAATTGCTCCCAAGGATGAACCAATCTTGTGGAGGTCTACAATTTTTTTTCTGAGGTCTTGGCTGATTTCTTTTGATTTTCCCATGATGTCGAGCAAAGAGGCACTGAGTTTGAAGGTAGGCCTTGAAATACATCCACAGGTACACCTCCAGTTGGCTCAAATTATGTCAATTAGCCTATCAGAAGCTTCTAAAGTCATTACATAATTTTCTGGAATTTTCCAAAAGTGAAGACATCAAAACTATGACATAACACATATGGAATCATGTAAAAAAAGTGTTAAACAAATCAAAATATATTTTTATATTTTGAGATTCTTCAAATAGCCACCTTTGCCTTGATGACAGTTTAGCACACTCTTGGCATTGTGATATAGTGAATTATAAGTGAAATAATATGTCTGTAAACAAGAATTACTTGTGTCATGCACAAAGTAGATGTCTTAACCGACTTGCCAAAACTATAGTTTGTTAACATGAAATCTGTGGAGTGGTTGAAAAATGAGTTTTAATTACTTCAACCTATGTGTATGTAAACATCAGACTTCAACTGTAGCTAGCTGATAGTTCTGAAGTAAAACCTTTTCTTTGTGTATATCTTGTTTCATGTTGTTGTCATTGTGCTGGTGTTAGAAGGTTCAGTGAATGGGGATGAGCAGGAGGACAAGAACATTAGAGTCTAGTTTGAGAACCAGACGCCTCACAAGTCCTCAACTGGCAGCTTCATTAAATAGTACCCACAAAACACCGTCAACAGTGAAGAGGCGACTCCGGGATGCTGGCCTTCTATGCAGAGTTACAAAGAAAAAGCCATATCTCAGACTGGCCAATAAAAAGAAAAGATTAAGATGGGCAAAAGAACAGACACTGGACAGAGGAAGATATGGCTTTTTCTTTGCAACTCTGCCTAGAAGGCCAGACATCAAAACTATGAAATAACACATATGGAATCATGTAGTAACCAAAAAAAGGTTACTAATATTTGAGATTCTTCAAAGTAGCCAGCTTTTGCCTTGATGACTGCTCTCCCCCTCACTCCCTTTTACTCTTCCCCCTCTTCTTTTCCTCTGTCTCTTTTGCTCTCTCTCCCTCACCCCCTTTCACTTCCTCTCTCCCCACTCTTCCTCTCTCTCTGTCCCTCCCCTTCTCTCTCTCCCCACTCTTCCTCTCTCCCCACTCTTCCTCTCTCTCTGTCCTTCCCCTTCTCTCTCTCCCCACTCTTCCTCTCTCTGTCCCTCCCTTCTCTCTCTCCCCACTCTTCCTCTCTCTCTGTCCCTCCCTTTCTCTCTCTCTCCCCACTCTTCCTCTCTCTCTGTCCCTCCCCTTCTCTCTCTCCCCACTCTTCCTCTCTCTCTGTCCCTCCCCTTCTCTCTCTCCCCACTCTTCCTCTCTCTCTGTCCCTCCCCTTCTCTCTCTCCCCACTCTTCCTCTCTCTGTCACTCCTCTTCTCTCTCTCCCCACCAGCCTTTGAGAAGCTGGTCCCTGATGATCATTACCATGGTATCTACTTTGCGATGCTATTGGCCGGCGTGGGCTTCCTGCTTCCCTACAACAGCTTCATCACCGACGTGGACTACCTTCACCACAAGTTCCAGGGTAACACACACACTCACACACAGTATTGTAGCAACCCTGCATTCATAAGCACATAGACTACAGCAATGGAACTAGCTTTCTTGAAGCCGTATCCTGACCAGAACCTTGTGGGTTTGACAAGCTCACTCTTCCCCTATTTTATTACAGGACCGAGAGGAAAGATACCAGGGTTTATTGGGAAATAACAGTTGATCTAGAGGCAGCAGTCTAGACCACCAGACTACCCCAGTGTTAGAATGTTGTACTGTTCTGTCTTTCATTGGGGGAATGAATCGTGTTTTTCAACCACTTTCTGTGTGTGTGTGTGTGTGTGTGTGCGTTTGTGTGTGTAGGGACCTCCATAGTATTTGATATGAGCCTGGTGTATATTATGGTGGCTCTGGTCGCTGTCATACTAAACAACATCCTGGTGGAGAGACTCAGTCTACACACACGAATCACCGTAGGTGAGTAACAAACACACCACACAGGAGAGACTGTCTACACACACCAATCACCGTGGGTGAGTAACACACACACCACACAGTAAAAGGGTTAGGGTATATTAATATTCTAAGTAAAGGGGTTAGGGTATATTAATATTCTAAGTAAAGGGGTTAGGGTATATTAATATTCTAAGTAAACGGGTTAGGGTATATTAATATTCTAAGTAAAAGGGTTAGGGTATATTAATATTCTAAGTAAAGGGGTTAGGGTATATTAATAGTCTAAGTAAAGGGGTTAGGGTATATTAATATTCTAAGTAAAGGGGTTAGGGTATATTAATATTCTAAGTAAAGGGGTTAGGGTATATTAATATTCTAAGTAAAGGGGTTAGGGTATATTAATATTCTAAGTAAGATTGTGGTGATTTTGCAGCAAGGAAATGGAGGCCTGTCCAGTTTTAAGACCGTTAGAAACTGCCCTTCATCTGCTGTAATAGCACACATAATGCCATTTTGTTGTCTATTTTTGTTTACCCACCTGTTGTTAAATATTTGATTGCACATTAGTAAATATTGTTGTAAACCAACCTTCCTCCTAGGCTGCCAGATTGGCCAGGACTAAACAGACCACCGTTCACTTCCTGATGATTCTACGTGTTGTAAACCAACCTTCCTCCTAGGCTGCCAGATTGGCCAGAAACTCCCCTTGACTAAACAGACCGTGCCGACCAATGGTTCAAAGCAGCAGGTGTCTCTTCTGCCTCAGAACATCAGCTGTCATTTCCTGTTCACTTCCTGATGACTCTACATGTTGAAGGGTGCCAGATTGGCCAGAAACGCCCCTGTCTGCCCGCACCAAAGGAATATTTCCACATCATCATCTGCACATCCATCATTCCAGTGTTAATGCTAATCTGTAATTTATTTCACCACTATGGTCTATTTATTGTCCTACCTTCCTAACCTTACTGCATTTGCACTACATTTGCACTCTGTATATAGATTTTCTATTGTGTTATTGACTGTATGTTTATCCCATTGTCACAGTCTTGCATTAGGACCAATTCTCACTTGTTGTAACTGTAGTTCAACATTTTTATTCTTACATAAACTAAAATGAGTCAGAACTATTCAAAATCACAACAATCTCAATACACGGAAGAGAACACACTTACTTGGAGGATGTGTGTCGACAATGACATCACGATATAAGGACCCACACCCCAGTGTGGAACATACAAACCTATGTAGGATCCCTAATTAGAGACGATGCACTGCAGCTGCCTCTAATTAGGGATCCAACACAAACCACCACCAGATACAGAAAGAATAGACCTGTCAGACTCTGACCATGGTTACATAGAGAAGCAATAGGCTTCTCTATGGCCAGAGCCTGACACTCATGTGTAACTCTGTGTTGTTTTTTGTCGCACTGCTTTGCTTTGTCTTGGCCAGGTCACAGTTGTAAATGAGAACTAGTTCTCAACTGACCTACCTGGTTAAATAAAGGTGGAATAAAACCTACCTGGTTAAATAAAGGTGAAATAAAACCTACCTGGTTAAATAAAGGTGGAATAAAACCTACCTGGTTAAATAAAGGTGAAATAAAACCTACCTGGTTAAATAAAGGTGAAATAAAACCTACCTGGTTAAATAAAGGTGGAATAAAACCTACCTGGTTAAATAAAGGTGGAATAAAACCTACCTGGTTAAATAAAGGTGGAATAAAACCTACCTGGTTAAATAAAGGTGGAATAAAAATAAACACACAAGCTGTCAAAAACACAGACTACATGTCTGTTTGTTACACACTGGAGGGATTCATTCAAAACACTGCTACCAACATGTTTAGAATAGCTTTTCAGAGAAATAATGTTGAACTTTGTAAAATCACTGCACTTGCTCTCCAGATAACCCTTTCAGGAGGAACAACCTGTACTGTAATAAATACCTCTTCCAGTAGTGGATAAGGGAATACTACTGTATATGCTGTTTAGGTCAAAAACCTGACCTTTGAAATGTAACAAAGTAAATAAACCAACCCTCCTCCTCCCACCAGGTTACCTATTATTACCACAAAGTAAACCAACCCTCCTCCCACCAGGTTACCTGTTATTACCACAAAGTAAACCAACCCTCCTCCTCCCAACAGGTTACATGTTATTACCACAAAGTAAACCAACCCTCCTCCCACCAGGTTACCTGTTATTACCACAAAGTAAACCAACCCTCCTCCTCCCACCAGGTTACCTGTTATTACCACAAAGTAAACCAACCCTCCTCCCACCAGGTTACCTGTTATTACCACAAAGTAAACCAACCCTCCTCCTCCCAACAGGTTACATGTTATTACCACAAAGTAAACCAACCCTCCTCCCACCAGGTTACCTGTTATTACCACAAAGTAAACCAACCCTCCTCCTCCCACCAGGTTACCTGTTATTACCACAAAGTAAACCAACCCTCCTCCTCCCAACAGGTTACATGTTATTACCACAAAGTAAACCAACCCTCCTCCCACCAGGTTACCTGTTATTACCACAAAGTAAACCAACCTTCCTCCTCCCACCAGGTTACATGTTATTACCACAAAGTAAACCAACCCTCCTCCTCCCACCAGGTTACCTGTTATTACCACAAAGTAAACCAACCCTCCTCCTCCCACCAGGTTACCTGTTATTACCACAAAGTAAACCAACCCTCCTCCTCCCACCAGGTTACATGTTATTACCACAAAGTAAACCAACCCTCCTCCTCCCACCAGGTTACATGTTATTACCACAAAGTAAACCAACCCTCCTCCTCCCACCAGGTTACATGTTATTACCACAAAGTAAACCAACCCTCCTCCTCCCACCAGGTTACCTGTTATTACCACAAAGTAAACCAACCCTCCTCCCACCAGGTTACCTGTTATTACCACAAAGTAAACCAACCCTCCTCCTCCCACCAGGTTACATGTTATTACCACAAAGTAAACCAACCCTCCTCCTCCCACCAGGTTACCTGTTATTACCACAAAGTAAACCAACCCTCCTCCTCCCACCAGGTTACATGTTATTACCACAAAGTAAACCAACCCTCCTCCTCCCACCAGGTTACCTGTTATTACCACAAAGTAAACCAACCCTCCTCCTCCCACCAGGTTACCTGTTATTACCACAAAGTAAACCAACCCTCCTCCTCCCACCAGGTTATCTGTTATTACCACAAAGTAAACCAACCCTCCTCCCACCAGGTTACCTGTTATTACCACAAAGTAAACCAACCCTCCTCCTCCCACCAGGTTATCTGTTATTACCACAAAGTAAACCAACCCTCCTCCTCCCACCAGGTTACCTGTTATTACCACAAAGTAAACCAACCCTCCTCCTCCCACCAGGTTACCTGTTTGCGCTGGGTCCACTGGTTTTCGTCAGCGTGTTTGATGTGTGGTTGGAATGCTTCACCACCAGACAGGCTTACATCATCAACCTCTTGTCTGTTGGAGTGGTCGCCTTGGGATGCACAGGTACCACATTCCCTGTCCGTTGCCTTCCCCTCTTAAAAAATGGGGTTTTTGACGATATACTTAATGATATAATAATTAGGTTGTCAGTACTTATGACTACCGATTATTTAACTATAGTTTTTTCTGAGGTCTGACAGGCAGACAGCAAGGTTTATACAAACCATTACTGTTGGAAATAAAATGCTAGGCTAGAAGCAAGAGAAATGAATGTCTTAAAAAATGCCTTATATCATTAGTCGTTAGTTGTATAGATAGAATGTTGGCTGCGTGTGTTTGTCCACCCAGGGCCTTGGAATGCCAGTGTGAATACTTAGCCCAGCGCTAAAGCTTAGCCCAGGGTTAACAAATGCTTGTGTGAACACAGGATAAGCTAGCCCAGAGTCAGTCTTAGCCCGGGGGTGAACACAGGATAAGCTAGCCCAGTCAGTCTTAGCCCGGGGGTGAACACAGGATAAGCTAGCCCAGAGTCAGTCTTAGCCCGGGGGTGAACACAGGATAAGCTAGCCCAGAGTCAGTCTTAGCCCGGGGGTGAACACAGGATAAGCTAGCCCAGAGTCAGTCTTAGCCCGGGGGTGAACACAGGATAAGCTAGCCCAGAGTCAGTCTTAGCCCGGGGGTAAACACAGGATAAGCTAGCCCAGAGTCAGTCTTAGCCCGGGGGTGAACACAGGATAAGCTAGCCCAGAGTCAGTCTTAGCCCGGGGTGAACACAGGATAAGCTATCCCAGAGTCAGTCTTAGCCCGGGGTGAAAAACACAATAAGCTAGCCCAGAGTCGGTCTTAGCCTGGGGTGAACACAGGATAAGCTATCCCAGAGTCAGTCTTAGCCCGGGGTGAACACACAATAAGCTAGCCCAGAGTCAGTCTTAGCCCAGGGTGAACACACAATAAGCTAGCCCAGAGTCAGTCTTAGCCCAGGGTGAACACAGGATAAGCTAGCCCAGAGTCAGTCTTAGCCCAGGGTGAACACAGGATAAGCTATCCCAGAGTCAGTCTTAGCCCGGGGTGAACACACAATAAGCTATCCCAGAGCCAGTCTTAGCCCAGGGTGAACACAGGATAAGCTATCCCAGAGTCAGTCTTAGCCCGGGGTGAACACAGGATAAGCTAGCCCAGAGTCAGTCTTAGCCCGGGGTGAACACACAATAAGCTAGCCCAGAGTCAGTTTTAGCCCGGGGGTGAACACAGGATAAGCTATCCCAGAGTCAGTCTTAGCCCAGGGTGAACACACAATAAGCTAGCCAGAGTCAGTCTTAGCCCAGGGTGAACACAGGATAAGCTAGCCCAGAGTCAGTCTTAGCCCAGGGTGAACACAGGATAAGCTAGCCCAGAGTCAGTCTCAGTCTAACCCTAACAACAATGCAGTGTGAAAAGGCCTTTTTTGTTCGTGGTTGTCCTTCCTCAGTGCAGCAGTCCAGTTTCTATGGTTACATGGGGATGCTGCCCAAGAGATACACACAGGGGGTGATGACTGGAGAAAGTAAGAGCACTCATCTTCATCATATTACTGTATATTCTATATTCTATACATCTTTATTATATTACTGTATAGAATATACATCTTTATTATATTGCTGTATAGAATATACATCTTTATTATATTGCTGTATAGAATATACATCTTTATTATATTGCTGTATAGAATATACATCTTTATTATATTACTGTATAGAATATACATCTTTATTATATTGCTGTATATTCTATATTCTATACATCTTCATTATAATACTGTATAGAATGTACATCTTTATTATATTACTGTATAGAATATACATCTTTATTATATTGCTGTATAGAATATACATCTTTATTATATTGCTGTATAGAATATACATCTTTATTATATTGCTGTATAGAATATACATCTTTATTATAATACTGTATAGAATATACATCTTTATTATATTACTGTATAGAATATACATCTTTACTATATTGCTGTATAGAATATACATCTTTATTATAATACTGTATAGAATATACATCTTTATTATATTGCTGTATAGAATATACATCTTTATTATATTACTGTATATTCTATATTCTATACATCTTTATTATATTACTGTATAGAATATACATCTTTATTATATTGCTGTATAGAATATACATCTTTATTATATTGCTGTATAGAATATACATCTTTATTATATTGCTGTATAGAATATACATCTTTATTATATTGCTGTATAGAATATACATCTTTATTATATTACTGTATAGAATATACATCTTTATTATATTGCTGTATAGAATATACATCTTTATTATATTGCTGTATATTCTATATTCTATACATCTTCATTATAATACTGTATAGAATATACATCTTTATTATATGACTGTATAGAATATACATCTTTATTATATTGCTGTATAGAATATACATCTTTATTATAATACTGTATAGAATATACATCTTTATTATATTGCTGTATAGAATATACATCTTTATTATATTACTGTATATTCTATATTCTATACATCTTTATTATATTGCTGTATAGAATATACATCTTTATTATATTACTGTATAGAATATACATCTTTATTATATTACTGTATAGAATATACATCTTTATTATAATACTGTATAGAATATACATCTTTATTATATTACTGGATAGAATATACATCTTTATTATATTACTGTATAGAATATATATCTTTATTATATTACTGTATATTCTATACCTCTTCATTATATTGCTGTATAGAATATACATCTTTATTATAATACTGTATAGAATATACATCTTTATTATATTACTGTATAGAATATACATCTTTATTATATTACTGTATAGAATATATATCTTTATTATATTACTGTATAGAATATACATCTTTATTATATTGCTGTATATTCTATACATCTTTATTATATTGCTGTATATTCTATATTCTATACATCTTCATTATAATACTGTATAGAATATACATCTTTATTATATTACTGTATAGAATATACATCTTTATTATATTGCTGTATAGAATATACATCTTTATTATAATACTGTATAGAATATAGATCTTTATTATATTGCTGTATAGAATATACATCTTTATTATATTGCTGTATATTCTATATTCTATACATCTTCATTATAATACTGTATAGAATATACATCTTTATTATATGACTGTATAGAATATACATCTTTATTATATTGCTGTATAGAATATACATCTTTATTATAATACTGTATAGAATATACATCTTTATTATATTGCTGTATAGAATATACATCTTTATTATATTACTGTATATTCTATATTCTATACATCTTTATTATATTGCTGTATAGAATATACATCTTTATTATATTACTGTATAGAATATACATCTTTATTATATTGCTGTATAGAATATACATCTTTATTATAATACTGTATAGAATATACATCTTTATTATATTGCTGTATAGAATATACATCTTTATTATATTACTGTATATTCTATATTCTATACATCTTTATTATATTGCTGTATAGAATATACATCTTTATTATATTACTGTATAGAATATACATCTTTATTATATTACTGTATAGAATATACATCTTTATTATATTACTGTATAGAATATATATCTTTATTATATTACTGTATATTCTATACCTCTTCATTATATTGCTGTATAGAATATATTCTATACATCTTCATTATATTGCTGTATATTCTATATTCTATACATCTTCATTATATTGCTGTATATTCTATACCCCACTCTGACCATGTTACTCACCCTAGCAGAGAGAACACCCCACTCTGACCATGTTACTCGTCCTAGCAGAGAGAACACCCCACTCTGACAATGTTACTCACCCTAGCAGAGAGAACACCCCACTCTGACCATGTTACTCACCCTAGCAGAGAGAACACCCCACTCTGACCATGTTACTCACCCTAGCAGAGAGAACACCCCACTCTGACCATGTTACTCACCCTAGCAGAGAGAACACCCCACTCTGACCATGTTACTCACCCTAGCAGAGAGAACACCCCACTCTGACCATGTTACTCACCCTAGCAGAGCTGTTTAGGCTGTTTTCATGTTGTAAAGAGTGTTGGTGACTGTATCTGCGCTGCTGCCAACGATTTAATACCATTATTTGCCGACACCATGTTGCCGGTCGCACCTAGTGGTTGGTGAGAGACAGTTTCCCCGGTACATAAAAGGAGGGGGAACTAAGTTTAAGCAGAGCGTTTGTTGTCGGGCGGAGAGAACAGCTCTATGGTGGGCTCTGTTTTCTGCTGGCGTTAAGGCTAGCGTCAAACACAGCGCATATATGGATATTTAAGACTAACCAAAAGCTGGTATGCCCGTATGCTGCCCATATGCTGCCCGTATGCTGCCCGTATGCTGCCCGTATGCTGCCCGTATGCGCATGGAAGTAGCCTAATGTGCTTTTGGTGCCTGAATACTTAGAATGTAGAAAGAAACTGTTTTTCTTTTCGTTTTATTTGATTAAAAACCAAGCATAGCCTCACCTCTCAATGAAGGCTTTTATTTGATTAAAAACCAAGCATAGCCTCACCTCTCAATGAAGGCTTTTATTTGATTAAAAACCAAGCATAGCCTCACCTCTCAATGAAGGCTTTTATTTGATTAAAAACCAAGCATAGCCTCACCTCTCAATGAAGGCTTTTATTTGATTAAAAACCAAGCATAGCCTCACCTCTCAATGAAGGCTTTTATTTGATTAAAAACCAAGCATAGCCTCACCTCTCAATGAAGGCTTTTATTTGATTAAAAACCAAGCATAGCCTCACCTCTCAATGAAGGCTTTTATTTGATAAAAACCAAGCATAGCCTCACCTCTCAATGAAGGCTTTTATTTGATTAAAAACCAAGCATAGCCTCACCTCTCAATGAAGGCTTTTATTTGATTAAAAACCAAGCATAGCCTCACCTCTCAATGAAGGCTTTTATTTGATTAAAAACCAAGCATAGCCTCACCTCTCAATGAAGGCTTTTATTTGATTAAAAACCAAGCATAGCCTCACCTCTCAATGAAGGCTTTTATTTGATTAAAAACCAAGCATAGCCTCACCTCTCAATGAAGGCTTTTATTTGATTAAAAACCAAGCATAGCCTCACCTCTCAAGTAGTCAAGATGTCGATAAAGGTTTTGGGTCTTGAGACCGCTTGGAAATGAATCTTAATCTCCACCTTTTTATCTACAGTATGCATTGTAGGCAGGCCCACAATTCTAGCCATGCAGGTCCCGTTTTGGACCTGCTTAAAAACCCCTCCAGGATTTAGGCTACATCTCCATGCCCATCATGAGATGAGAACCTTTGGTGAATACCGGTGAACCTCGTATTTAGAAGTTATGTGTAACCTGTAACAATGGCATGTTTTCCATGTCATTAGTTCAAAACCCAAGCCCTCCCTCAGGTCTACTATAATGAAGGCTGGTTCAACCCAAGCCCTCCCTCAGGGCTACTATAACGAAGGCTGGTTCAACCCAAGCCCTCCCTCAGGTCTACTATAATGAAGGCTGGTTCAACCCAAGCCCTCCCTCAGGTCTACTATAATGAAGGCTGGTTCAACCCAAGCCCTCCCTCAGGTCTACTATAATGAAGGCTGGTTCAACCCAAGCCCTCTCTCAGGGCTACTATAATGAAGGCTGGTTCAACCCAAGCCCTCTCTCAGGGCTACTATAACGAAGGCTGGTTCAACCCAAGCCCTCCCTCAGGGCTACTATAATGAAGGCTGGTTCAACCCAAGCCCTCCCTCAGGTCTACTATAATGAAGGCTGGTTCAACCCAAGCCCTCCCTCAGGTCTACT
This sequence comes from Thymallus thymallus, assembly GCA_023634145.1. NCBI lineage: Eukaryota > Metazoa > Chordata > Actinopteri > Salmoniformes > Salmonidae > Thymallus > Thymallus thymallus. The sequence continues at coordinate 81,640 of CM042398.1, read as the reverse complement.
ATAATGAAGGCTGGTTCAACCCAAGCCCTCTCTCAGGGCTACTATAATGAAGGCTGGTTCAACCCAAGCCCTCCCTCAGGGCTACTATAATGAAGGCTGGTTCAACCCAAGCCCTCCCTCAGGTCTACTATAACGAAGGCTGGTTCAACCCAAGCCCTCTCTCAGGGCTACTATAACGAAGGCTGGTTCAACCCAAGCCCTCCCTCAGGGCTACTATAATGAAGGCTGGTTCAACCCAAGCCCTCTCTCAGGGCTACTATAATGAAGGCTGGTTCAACCCAAGCCCTCCCTCAGGGCTACTATAACGAAGGCTGGTTCAACCCAAGCCCTCCCTCAGGTCTACTATAATGATGGCTGGTTCAACCCAAGCCCTCTCTCAGGTCTACTATAATGAAGGCTGGTTCAACCCAAGCCCTCTCTCAGGGCTACTATAACGAAGGCTGGTTCAACCCAAGCCCTCTCTCAGGTCTACTATAAGGAAGGCTGGTTCAACCCAAGCCCTCCCTCAGGTCTACTGTAACGAAGGCTGGTTCAACCCAAGCCCTCCCTCAGGTCTACTGTAACGAAGGCTGGTTCAACCCAAGCCCTCCCTCAGGTCTACTATAACGAAGGCTGGTTCAACCCAAGCCCTCCCTCAGGTCTACTATAATGAAGGCTGGTTCAACCCAAGCCCTCTCTCAGGGCTACTATAACGAAGGCTGGTTCAACCCAAGCCCTCCCTCAGGTCTACTATAATGAAGGCTGGTTCAACCCAAGCCCTCTCTCAGGGCTACTATAACGAAGGCTGGTTCAACCCAAGCCCTCTCTCAGGGCTACTATAACGAAGGCTGGTTCAACCCAAGCCCTCCCTCAGGTCTACTATAATGAAGGCTGGTTCAACCCAAGCCCTCCCTCAGGTCTACTATAATGAAGGCTGGTTCAACCCAAGCCCTCCCTCAGGTCTACTATAATGAAGGCTGGTTCAACCCAAGCCCTCCCTCAGGTCTACTATAATGAAGGCTGGTTCAACCCAAGCCCTCTCTCAGGGCTACTATAACGAAGGCTGGTTCAACCCAAGCCCTCCCTCAGGTCTACTATAATGAAGGCTGGTTCAACCCAAGCCCTCCCTCAGGTCTACTATAATGAAGGCTGGTTCAACCCAAGCCCTCTCTCAGGGCTACTATAACGAAGGCTGGTTCAACCCAAGCCCTCCCTCAGGTCTACTATAATGAAGGCTGGTTCAACCCAAGCCCTCTCTCAGGGCTACTATAACGAAGGCTGGTTCAACCCAAGCCCTCCCTCAGGTCTACTATAATGAAGGCTGGTTCAACCCAAGCCCTCCCTCAGGTCTACTATAATGAAGGCTGGTTCAACCCAAGCCCTCCCTCAGGTCTACTATAATAGATAGATAGATAGATAGATAGATAGATAGATAGATAGATAGATAGATAGATAGATAGATAGATAGATAGATAGATAGATAGATAGATAGATAGATAGATAGATAGATAGATAGATAGATAGATAGATAGATAGATACTTTATTGATCCCCGGGGGGGAAATTTCATTGTCAAGCAGCTACAACAAAACACAGGGCAGGTGCAAAATGCCACAACGAAAGTACACAAAAGACAGATACACGGTACATGATACATAGAGTGGCAGTATGAAAAAGTATAGAAATACAAGATATCTGGAGTGCAAAAAAAAAGCTATAAAAGGACATTGCATAGTATGAGTGGTTGGCTGAATATGTACACTATACATTGGTGGATGTTGGATGGTTAACTATTCTATACAGGTCGATGGCAGAGAAATACTTCAGTAGCTAAAAATGCGTATGATATGAGCGAGGGTAATAATAGTTTACTTAATAGACAGACTGGGTAAATGAACAGGTAAGTGAACATTTTGCATGGTTAAATTAGCTGTACAGTTAGGTATACAGTTATATTTACAGATAAGTGAATACTTGCATGTTTACTTGGGGTAATAATAGTAATTCCCTTAAAATACAGTCCTTAGTGCGCAGGGTTTAATTACAGACAACTGCACGTATTGCACATTCGATATACTAAAAGCAATGAGAAAAGATACAACTGACAGGATACTAATATGCATTCCTGTCACGCTGTGGGTGTGGAGAGACCAAGACGCAGCGCAGGGATAGTAGTTGGACATCTTTATTCTTTATACTACGTATAAAAGATACAATGAACGAACTAAACAAAACTAAAACTAACACGAAGGACAAAACGTCACGTTACCCGAAACAAACACGGAAATAACGGACGTAACACACGCACACTTACTTCACCGTGACGGCGACATCATACGACAACGACCCACACCAGAGTGAAGGACAGACTTAACATATATAGGATCCCTAATTAGAGACAATGCGGTGCAGCTGCCTCTAATTAGGGATCCAACCCAAAACCCACACAGAAACAGAAAAGGAAGACACTGTCAGACTCTGACCATAACTACATAGAGAAGCAAATAGGCTTCTCTATGGCCAGGGCCTGACAATTCCTGAGTGAATAAGTCCTGAGTGAATGAGTGATTACAGACCAGAGTTACTCACGGATGGATGGATGCCTAATTGTTAAGTATTTTATGTGTGTATGTGTACTGTATTTATGTACAGATGAAGTTTACATACACTTAGGTTGAAGTAATTAAAACTAATTTTTCAACCACTCCACAGATTTCATGTTAACAAACTATAGTTTTGGCAAGTCGGTTAAGACATCTACTTTGTGCATGACACAAGTAATTCTTGTTTACAGACAGATTATTTCACTTATAATTCACTATATCACAATGCCAAGAGTGTGCTAAACTGTCATCAAGGCCAAGGTGGCTATTTGAAGAATCTCAAAATATAAAAATATATTTTGATTTGTTTAACACTTTTTTTACATGATTCCATATGTGTTATGTCATAGTTTTGATGTCTTCACTTTTATTCTACAATGTAAAAAATAGTGCAAATAAAGAAAAACCCTTGAATGAGTAATTTTCCAAACGTTTGGCACCCCAGTGCATATGCTAAATACACTTGTAGCCTACTGCCGGACCATTTGACAGAATTACACTATATGCTAACTACACTTGTAGCCTACTGCCGGACCATTTGGCAGAATTACACTATATGCTAACTACACTTGTAGCCTACTGCCGGACCATTTGACAGAATTACACTATATGCTAACTACACTTGTAGCATACTGCCGGACCATTTGACAGAATTACACTATATGCTAACTACACTTGTAGCCTACTGCCGGACCATTTGACAGAAAGGGGAATTATTGTAATCATAACACAGAATTTTTTTTTTTTCAATACATTTTTGCATCATAGGCTTAGAATGCTTCTCAACCAATCACAATGCTTGTCATATCTCTGAGTCGTATCTTCACTAACCCTCTCTCTCCTCTCCTCTCTCTCCAGGTACAGCAGGTGTAATCATCTCTCTGAGTCGTATCTTCACTAACCCTCTCTCTCCTCTCCTCTCTCTCCAGGTACAGCAGGTGTAATCATCTCTGAGTCGTATCTTCACTAACCCTCTCTCTCCTCTCCTCTCTCTCCAGGTACAGCAGGTGTAATCATCTCTCTGAGTCGTATCTTCACTAACCCTCTCTCTCCTCTCCTCTCTCTCCAGGTACAGCAGGTGTAATCATCTCTGAGTCGTATCTTCACTAACCCTCTCTCTCCTCTCCTCTCTCTCCAGGTACAGCAGGTGTAATCATCTCTCTGAGTCGTATCTTCACTAACCCTCTCTCTCCTCTCCTCTCTCTCCAGGTACAGCAGGTGTAATCATCTCTGAGTCGTATCTTCACTAACACTCTCTCTCCTCTCCTCTCTCTCCAGGTACAGCAGGTGTAATCATCTCTCTGAGTCGTATCTTCACTAACCCTCTCTCTCCAGGTACAGCAGGTGTAATCATCTCTGAGTCGTATCTTCACTAACCCTCTCTCTCCTCTCCTCTCTCTCCAGGTACAGCAGGTTTAATCATCTCTCTGAGTCGTATCTTCACTAACCCTCTCTCTCCTCTCCTCTCTCTCCAGGTACAGCAGGTGTAATCATCTCTCTGAGTCGTATCTTCACTAACCCTCTCTCTCCTCTCCTCTCTCTCCAGGTACAGCAGGTGTAATCATCTCTGAGTCGTATCTTCACTAACCCTCTCTCTCCTCTCCTCTCTCTCCAGGTACAGCAGGTGTAACCATCTCTCTGAGTCATATCTTCACTAACCCTCTCTCTCCAGGTACAGCAGGTGTAATCATCTCTGAGTCGTATCTTCACTAACCCTCTCTCTCCTCTCCTCTCTCTCCAGGTACAGCAGGTGTAATCATCTCTCTGAGTCGTATCTTCACTAACCCTCTCTCTCCTCTCCTCTCTCTCCAGGTACAGCAGGTGTAATCATCTCTCTGAGTCGTATCTTCACTAACCCTCTCTCTCCTCTCCTCTCCCTCCAGATACAGCAGGTGTAATCATCTCTGAGTCGTATCTTCACTAACCCTCTCTCTCCTCTCCTCTCTCTCCAGGTACAGCAGGTGTAATCATCTCTGAGTCGTATTTTCACTAACCCTCTCTCTCCTCTCCTCTCTCTCCAGGTACAGCAGGTGTAATCATCTCTCTGAGTCGTATCTTCACTAACCCTCTCTCTCCTCTCCTCTCTCTCCAGGTACAGCAGGTGTAATCATCTCTGAGTTGTATCTTCACTAACCCTCTCTCTCCTCTCCTCTCTCTCCAGGTACAGCAGGTGTAATGATCTCTCTGAGTCGTATCTTCACTAACCCTCTCTCTCCTCTCCTCTCTCTCCAGGTACAGCAGGTGTAATCATCTCTCTGAGTCGTATCTTCACTAACCCTCTCTCTCCTCTCCTCTCTCTCCAGGTACAGCAGGTGTAATCATCTCTCTGAGTCGTATCTTCACTAACCCTCTCTCTCCTCTCCTCTCTCTCCAGGTACAGCAGGTGTAATCATCTCTGAGTCGTATCTTCACTAACCCTCTCTCTCCTCTCCTCTCTCTCCAGGTACAGCAGGTGTAATCATCTCTCTGAGTCGTATCTTCACTAACCCTCTCTCTCCTCTCCTCTCTCTCCAGGTACAGCAGGTGTAATCATCTCTGAGTCGTATCTTCACTAACCCTCTCTCTCCTCTCCTCTCTCTCCAGGTACAGCAGGTGTAATCATCTCTCTGAGTCGTATCTTCACTAACCCTCTCTCTCCTCTCCTCTCTCTCCAGGTACAGCAGGTGTAATCATCTCTGAGTCGTATCTTCACTAACACTCTCTCTCCTCTCCTCTCTCTCCAGGTACAGCAGGTGTAATCATCTCTCTGAGTCGTATCTTCACTAACCCTCTCTCTCCAGGTACAGCAGGTGTAATCATCTCTGAGTCGTATCTTCACTAACCCTCTCTCTCCTCTCCTCTCTCTCCAGGTACAGCAGGTGTAATCATCTCTCTGAGTCGTATCTTCACTAACCCTCTCTCTCCTCTCCTCTCTCTCCAGGTACAGCAGGTGTAATCATCTCTCTGAGTCGTATCTTCACTAACCCTCTCTCTCCTCTCCTCTCTCTCCAGGTACAGCAGGTGTAATCATCTCTGAGTCGTATCTTCACTAACCCTCTCTCTCCTCTCCTCTCTCTCCAGGTACAGCAGGTGTAACCATCTCTCTGAGTCATATCTTCACTAACCCTCTCTCTCCAGGTACAGCAGGTGTAATCATCTCTGAGTCGTATCTTCACTAACCCTCTCTCTCCTCTCCTCTCTCTCCAGGTACAGCAGGTGTAATCATCTCTCTGAGTCGTATCTTCACTAACCCTCTCTCTCCTCTCCTCTCTCTCCAGGTACAGCAGGTGTAATCATCTCTCTGAGTCGTATCTTCACTAACCCTCTCTCTCCTCTCCTCTCCCTCCAGATACAGCAGGTGTAATCATCTCTGAGTCGTATCTTCACTAACCCTCTCTCTCCTCTCCTCTCTCTCCAGGTACAGCAGGTGTAATCATCTCTGAGTCGTATTTTCACTAACCCTCTCTCTCCTCTCCTCTCTCTCCAGGTACAGCAGGTGTAATCATCTCTCTGAGTCGTATCTTCACTAACCCTCTCTCTCCTCTCCTCTCTCTCCAGGTACAGCAGGTGTAATCATCTCTGAGTCGTATCTTCACTAACCCTCTCTCTCCTCTCCTCTCTCTCCAGGTACAGCAGGTGTAATGATCTCTCTGAGTCGTATCTTCACTAACCCTCTCTCTCCTCTCCTCTCTCTCCAGGTACAGCAGGTGTAATCATCTCTCTGAGTCGTATCTTCACTAACCCTCTCTCTCCTCTCCTCTCTCTCCAGGTACAGCAAGTGTAATCATCTCTGAGTCGTATCTTCACTAACCCTCTCTCTCCTCTCCTCTCCCTCCAGGTACAGCAGGTGTAATCATCTCTGAGTCGTATCTTCACTAACCCTCTCTCTCCTCTCCTCTCTCTCTAGGTACAGCAGGTGTAATCATCTCTCTGAGTCGTATCTTCACTAACCCTCTCTCTCCTCTCCTCTCCCTCCAGGTACAGCAGGTGTAATAATCTCTGAGTCGCATCTTCACTAACCCTCTCTCTCCTCTCCTCTCCTCTCCCTCCAGGTACAGCAGGTGTAATCATCTCTGAGTCGTATCTTCACTAACCCTCTCTCTCCTCTCCTCTCTCTCCAGGTACAGAAGGTGTAATCATTTCTGAGTCGTATTTTCACTAACCCTCTCTCTCCTCTCCTCTCCCTCCAGGTACAGCAGGTGTAATCATCTCTCTGAGTCGTATCTTCACTAACCCTCTCTCTCCTCTCCTCTCCCTCCAGGTACAGCAGGTGTAATCATCTCTCTGAGTCGTATCTTCACTAACCCTCTCTCTCGTCTCCTCTCTCTCCAGGTACAGAAGGTGTAATCATTTCTGAGTCGTATTTTCACTAACCCTCTCTCTCCTCTCCTCTCTCTCCAGGTACAGCAGGTGTAATCATCTCTGAGTCGTATCTTCACTAACCCTCTCTCTCCTCTCCTCTCCCTCCAGGTACAGCAGGTGTAATCATCTCTCTGAGTCGTATCTTCACTAACCCTCTCTCTCCTCTCCTCTCTCTCCAGGTACAGCAGGTGTAATCATCTCTCTGAGTCGTATCTTCACTAACCCTCTCTCTCCTCTCCTCTCTCTCCAGGTACAGCAGGTGTAATCATCTCTGAGTCGTATTTTCACTAACCCTCTCTCTCCTCTCCTCTCTCTCCAGGTACAGCAGGTGTAATCATCTCTGAGTCGTATCTTCACTAACCCTCTCTCTCCTCTCCTCTCCCTCCAGGTACAGCAGGTGTAATCATCTCTCTGAGTCGTATCTTCACTAACCCTCTCTCTCCTCTCCTCTCTCTCCAGGTACAGCAGGTGTAATCATCTCTGAGTCGTATCTTCACTAACCCTCTCTCTCCTCTCCTCTCTCTCCAGGTACAGCAGGTGTAATCATCTCTGAGTCGTATCTTCACTAACCCTCTCTCTCCTCTCCTCTCTCTCCAGGTACAGCAGGTGTAATCATCTCTCTGAGTCGTATCTTCACTAACCCTCTCTCTCCTCTCCTCTCCCTCCAGGTACAGCAGGTGTAATCATCTCTGAGTCGTATCTTCACTAACCCTCTCTCTCCTCTCCTCTCTCTCCAGGTACAGCAGGTGTAATCATCTCTGAGTCGCATCTTCACTAACCCTCTCTCTCCTCTCCTCTCCCTCCAGGTACAGCAGGTGTAATCATCTCTGAGTCGTATCTTCACTAACCCTCTCTCTCCTCTCCTCTCTCTCCAGGTACAGCAGGTGTAATCATCTCTGAGTCGTATTTTCACTAACCCTCTCTCTCCTCTCCTCTCTCTCCAGGTACAGCAGGTGTAATCATCTCTCTGAGTCGTATCTTCACTAACCCTCTCTCTCCTCTCCTCTCTCTCCAGGTACAGCAGGTGTAATCATCTCTGAGTCGTATCTTCACTAACCCTCTCTCTCCTCTCCTCTCTCTCCAGGTACAGCAGATATAATCATCTCTGAGTCGTATTTTCACTAACCCTCTCTCTCCTCTCCTCTCTCTCCAGGTACAGCAGGTGTAATCATCTCTGAGTTGTATCTTCACTAACCCTCTCTCTCCTCTCCCTCCAGGTACAGCAGGTGTAATCATCTCTCTGAGTCGTATCTTCACTAACCCTCTCTCTCCTCTCCTCTATCTCCAGGTACAGCAGGTGTAATCATCTCTGAGTCGTATCTTCACTAACCCTCTCTCTCCTCTCCTCTCCCTCAAGGTACAGCAGGTGTAAACATCTCTCTGAGTCGTATCTTCACTAACCCTCTCTCTCCTCTCCTCTCTCTCCAGGTACAGCAGGTGTAATCATCTCTCTGAGTCGTATCTTCACTAACCCTCTCTCTCCTCTCCTCTCCCTCCAGGTACAGCAGGTGTAATCATCTCTGAGTCGTATCTTCACTAACCCTCTCTCTCCTCTCCTCTCCCTCCAGGTACAGCAGGTGTAATCATCTCTGAGTCGTATCTTCACTAACCCTCTCTCTCCTCTCCTCTCCCTCCAGGTACAGCAGGTGTAATCATCTCTCTGAGTCGTATCTTCACTAAGCTCCTGATCAGTAACGAGAAGATAAACACACTCATCTTCTTCCTGGTGTCCATCACCATGGAGATGCTCTGCTTCCTTCTCCACCTCATTGTCCGTCGCTCACAATTCGTCCGCTACTACACAGGCCCCACCCACCGGGGTCACGGACAGGGGAAAGGTCATGACATTGGGTCGGAGGTCAGCGGGACGGGATACAGGGTTCACCACAACGTCCCTACAGAGGAAGTAAGATTTTTAAGTCAGTGTAGACCTGGGGGGGAGAGTGAATATGGAGGTTATGTGGGATCATCAGGGAGAGTAGTGGGATAATCAGGGAGAGTAGTGGGATAATCAGGGAGAGTAGTGGGATAATCAGGGAGAGTAGTGGGATAATCAGGGAGAGTGGTGGGATAATCAGGGAGAGTGGTTCTATGGGATAATCAGGGAGAGTGGTTCTATGGGATAATCAGGGAGAGTGGTGGGATAATCATGGAGAGTGGTGGGATAATCAGGGAGAGTAGTGGGATAATCATGGAGAGTAGTGGGATAATCAGGGAGAGTGGTGGGATAATCATGGAGAGTAGTGGGATAATCAGGGAGAGTAGTGGGATAATCAGGGAGAGTAGTGGGATAATCAGGGAGAGTAGTGGGATAATCAGGGAGAGTAGTGGTATAATCATGGAGAGTAGTGGGATAATCATGGAGAGTGGTGGGATAATCATGGAGAGTAGTGGGATAATCAGGGAGAGTAGTGGGATAATCAGGGAGAGTAGTGGGATAATCAGGGAGAGTAGTGGGATAATCAGGGAGAGTGGTTCTATGGGATAATCAGGGAGAGTAGTGGGATAATCAGGGAGAGTGGTGGGATAATCAGGGAGAGTGGTGGGATAATCAGGGAGAGTGGTTCTATGGGATAATCAGGGAGAGTAGTGGGATAATCAGGGAGAGTGGTGGGATAATCAGGGAGAGTGGTTCTATGGGATAATCAGGGAGAGTGGTGGGATAATCAGGGAGAGTGGTGGGATAATCAGGGAGAGTAGTGGGATAATCAGGGAGAGTGGTGGGATAATCAGGGAGAGTGGTGGGATAATCAGGGAGAGTAGTGGGATAATCATGGAGAGTAGTGGGATAATCAGGGAGAGTGGTGGGATAATCATGGAGAGTAGTGGGATAATCAGGGAGAGTAGTGGGATAATCAGGGAGAGTAGTGGGATAATCAGGGAGAGTAGTGGGATAATCAGGGAGAGTAGTGGTATAATCATGGAGAGTAGTGGGATAATCATGGAGAGTGGTGGGATAATCATGGAGAGTAGTGGGATAATCAGGGAGAGTAGTGGGATAATCAGGGAGAGTAGTGGGATAATCAGGGAGAGTAGTGGGATAATCAGGGAGAGTAGTGGGATAATCAGGGAGAGTGGTTCTATGGGATAATCAGGGAGAGTAGTGGGATAATCAGGGAGAGTGGTGGGATAATCAGGGAGAGTAGTGGGATAATCAGGGAGAGTGGTTCTATGGGATAATCAGGGAGAGTAGTGGGATAATCAGGGAGAGTGGTGGGATAATCAGGGAGAGTGGTTCTATGGGATAATCAGGGAGAGTGGTGGGATAATCAGGGAGAGTGGTGGGATAATCAGGGAGAGTAGTGGGATAATCAGGGAGAGTGGTGGGATAATCAGGGAGAGTGGTGGGATAATCAGGGAGAGTGGTTCTATGGGATAATCAGGGAGAGTGGTGGGATAATCAGGGAGAGTGGTGGGATAATCAGGGAGAGTAGTGGGATAATCAGGGAGAGTGGTTCTATGGGATAATCAGGGAGAGTGGTGGGATAATCAGGGAGAGTGGTTCTATGGGATAATCATGGAGAGTGGTGGGATAATCATGGAGAGTGGTTCTATGGGATAATCAGGGAGAGTGGTGGGATAATCAGGGAGAGTGGTGGGATAATCAGGGAGAGTGGTTCTATGGGATAATCATGGAGAGTGGTGGGATAATCATGGAGAGTGGTTCTATGGGATAATCATGGAGAGTGGTGGGATAATCATGGAGAGTGGTTCTATGGGATAATCAGGGAGAGTGGTGGGATAATCAGGGAGAGTGGTGGGATAATCATGGAGAGTGGTTCTATGGGATAATCATGGAGAGTGGTGGGATAATCATGGAGAGTGGTGGGATAATCAGGGAGAGTGGTTCTATGGGATAATCAGGGAAAGTGGTTCTATGGGATAATCATGGAGAGTGGTGGGATAATCAGGGAGAGTGGTTCTATGGGATAATCATGGAGAGTGGTGGGATAATCATGGAGAGTGGTTCTATGGGATAATCAGGGAGAGTGGTGGGATAATCAGGGAGAGTAGTGGGATAATCAGGGAGAGTGGTGGGATAATCAGGGAGAGTGGTTCTATGGGATAATCAGGGAGAGTGGTGGGATAATCAGGGAGAGTGGTGGGATAATCAGGGAGAGTAGTGGGATAATCAGGGAGAGTGGTTCTATGGGATAATCAGGGAGAGTGGTGGGATAATCAGGGAGAGTGGTGGGATAATCAGGGAGAGTAGTGGGATAATCAGGGAGAGTGGTGGGATAATCAGGGAGAGTGGTGGGATAATCAGGGAGAGTGGTGGGATAATCAGGGAGAGTAGTGGGATAATCAGGGAGAGTGGTGGGATAATCAGGGAGAGTGGTGGGATAATCAGGGAGAGTGGTTCTATGGGATAATCAGGGAGAGTGGTGGGATAATCAGGGAGAGTGGTGGGATAATCAGGGAGAGTAGTGGGATAATCAGGGAGAGTGGTTCTATGGGATAATCAGGGAGAGTGGTGGGATAATCAGGGAGAGTAGTGGGATAATCAGGGAGAGTAGTGGGATAATCAGGGAGAGTAGTGGGATAATCAGGGAGAGTAGTGGGATAATCAGGGAGAGTAGTGGGATAATCAGGGAGAGTAGTGGGATAATCAGGGAGAGTAGTGGGATAATCAGGGAGAGTAGTGGTATAATCATGGAGAGTAGTGGGATAATCATGGAGAGTGGTGGGATAATCATGGAGAGTAGTGGGATAATCAGGGAGAGTAGTGGGATAATCAGGGAGAGTAGTGGGATAATCAGGGAGAGTAGTGGGATAATCAGGGAGAGTAGTGGGATAATCAGGGAGAGTGGTTCTATGGGATAATCAGGGAGAGTAGTGGGATAATCAGGGAGAGTGGTGGGATAATCAGGGAGAGTGGTTCTATGGGATAATCAGGGAGAGTGGTTCTATGGGATAATCAGGGAGAGTAGTGGGATAATCAGGGAGAGTGGTGGGATAATCAGGGAGAGTGGTTCTATGGGATAATCAGGGAGAGTGGTGGGATAATCAGGGAGAGTGGTGGGATAATCAGGGAGAGTAGTGGGATAATCAGGGAGAGTGGTGGGATAATCAGGGAGAGTGGTGGGATAATCAGGGAGAGTAGTGGGATAATCATGGAGAGTAGTGGGATAATCAGGGAGAGTGGTGGGATAATCATGGAGAGTAGTGGGATAATCAGGGAGAGTAGTGGGATAATCAGGGAGAGTAGTGGGATAATCAGGGAGAGTAGTGGGATAATCAGGGAGAGTAGTGGTATAATCATGGAGAGTAGTGGGATAATCATGGAGAGTGGTGGGATAATCATGGAGAGTAGTGGGATAATCAGGGAGAGTAGTGGGATAATCAGGGAGAGTAGTGGGATAATCAGGGAGAGTAGTGGGATAATCAGGGAGAGTAGTGGGATAATCAGGGAGAGTGGTTCTATGGGATAATCAGGGAGAGTAGTGGGATAATCAGGGAGAGTGGTGGGATAATCAGGGAGAGTAGTGGGATAATCAGGGAGAGTGGTTCTATGGGATAATCAGGGAGAGTAGTGGGATAATCAGGGAGAGTGGTGGGATAATCAGGGAGAGTGGTTCTATGGGATAATCAGGGAGAGTGGTGGGATAATCAGGGAGAGTGGTGGGATAATCAGGGAGAGTAGTGGGATAATCAGGGAGAGTGGTGGGATAATCAGGGAGAGTGGTGGGATAATCAGGGAGAGTGGTTCTATGGGATAATCAGGGAGAGTGGTGGGATAATCAGGGAGAGTGGTGGGATAATCAGGGAGAGTAGTGGGATAATCAGGGAGAGTGGTTCTATGGGATAATCAGGGAGAGTGGTGGGATAATCAGGGAGAGTGGTTCTATGGGATAATCATGGAGAGTGGTGGGATAATCATGGAGAGTGGTTCTATGGGATAATCAGGGAGAGTGGTGGGATAATCAGGGAGAGTGGTGGGATAATCAGGGAGAGTGGTTCTATGGGATAATCATGGAGAGTGGTGGGATAATCATGGAGAGTGGTTCTATGGGATAATCATGGAGAGTGGTGGGATAATCATGGAGAGTGGTTCTATGGGATAATCAGGGAGAGTGGTGGGATAATCAGGGAGAGTGGTGGGATAATCATGGAGAGTGGTTCTATGGGATAATCATGGAGAGTGGTGGGATAATCATGGAGAGTGGTGGGATAATCAGGGAGAGTGGTTCTATGGGATAATCAGGGAGAGTGGTGGGATAATCATGGAGAGTGGTGGGATAATCAGGGAGAGTGGTTCTATGGGATAATCATGGAGAGTGGTGGGATAATCATGGAGAGTGGTTCTATGGGATAATCAGGGAGAGTGGTGGGATAATCAGGGAGAGTAGTGGGATAATCAGGGAGAGTGGTGGGATAATCAGGGAGAGTGGTTCTATGGGATAATCAGGGAGAGTGGTGGGATAATCAGGGAGAGTGGTGGGATAATCAGGGAGAGTAGTGGGATAATCAGGGAGAGTGGTTCTATGGGATAATCAGGGAGAGTGGTGGGATAATCAGGGAGAGTGGTGGGATAATCAGGGAGAGTAGTGGGATAATCAGGGAGAGTGGTGGGATAATCAGGGAGAGTGGTGGGATAATCAGGGAGAGTGGTTCTATGGGATAATCAGGGAGAGTGGTGGGATAATCAGGGAGAGTGGTGGGATAATCAGGGAGAGTAGTGGGATAATCAGGGAGAGTGGTGGGATAATCAGGGAGAGTGGTGGGATAATCAGGGAGAGTAGTGGGATAATCATGGAGAGTAGTGGGATAATCAGGGAGAGTGGTGGGATAATCATGGAGAGTAGTGGGATAATCAGGGAGAGTAGTGGGATAATCAGGGAGAGTAGTGGGATAATCAGGGAGAGTAGTGGGATAATCAGGGAGAGTAGTGGTATAATCATGGAGAGTAGTGGGATAATCATGGAGAGTGGTGGGATAATCATGGAGAGTAGTGGGATAATCCTGGAGAGTAGTGGGATAATCAGGGAGAGTAGTGGGATAATCAGGGAGAGTAGTGGGATAATCAGGGAGAGTAGTGGGATAATCAGGGAGAGTGGTTCTATGGGATAATCAGGGAGAGTAGTGGGATAATCAGGGAGAGTGGTGGGATAATCAGGGAGAGTAGTGGGATAATCAGGGAGAGTGGTTCTATGGGATAATCAGGGAGAGTAGTGGGATAATCAGGGAGAGTGGTGGGATAATCAGGGAGAGTGGTTCTATGGGATAATCAGGGAGAGTGGTGGGATAATCAGGGAGAGTGGTGGGATAATCAGGGAGAGTAGTGGGATAATCAGGGAGAGTGGTGGGATAATCAGGGAGAGTGGTGGGATAATCAGGGAGAGTGGTTCTATGGGATAATCAGGGAGAGTGGTGGGATAATCAGGGAGAGTGGTGGGATAATCAGGGAGAGTAGTGGGATAATCAGGGAGAGTGGTTCTATGGGATAATCAGGGAGAGTGGTGGGATAATCAGGGAGAGTGGTTCTATGGGATAATCATGGAGAGTGGTGGGATAATCATGGAGAGTGGTTCTATGGGATAATCAGGGAGAGTGGTGGGATAATCAGGGAGAGTGGTGGGATAATCAGGGAGAGTGGTTCTATGGGATAATCATGGAGAGTGGTGGGATAATCATGGAGAGTGGTTCTATGGGATAATCATGGAGAGTGGTGGGATAATCATGGAGAGTGGTTCTATGGGATAATCAGGGAGAGTGGTGGGATAATCAGGGAGAGTGGTGGGATAATCATGGAGAGTGGTTCTATGGGATAATCATGGAGAGTGGTGGGATAATCATGGAGAGTGGTGGGATAATCAGGGAGAGTGGTTCTATGGGATAATCAGGGAAAGTGGTTCTATGGGATAATCATGGAGAGTGGTGGGATAATCAGGGAGAGTGGTTCTATGGGATAATCATGGAGAGTGGTGGGATAATCATGGAGAGTGGTTCTATGGGATAATCAGGGAGAGTGGTGGGATAATCAGGGAGAGTAGTGGGATAATCAGGGAGAGTGGTGGGATAATCAGGGAGAGTGGTTCTATGGGATAATCAGGGAGAGTGGTGGGATAATCAGGGAGAGTGGTGGGATAATCAGGGAGAGTAGTGGGATAATCAGGGAGAGTGGTTCTATGGGATAATCAGGGAGAGTGGTGGGATAATCAGGGAGAGTGGTGGGATAATCAGGGAGAGTAGTGGGATAATCAGGGAGAGTGGTGGGATAATCAGGGAGAGTGGTGGGATAATCAGGGAGAGTGGTGGGATAATCAGGGAGAGTAGTGGGATAATCAGGGAGAGTGGTGGGATAATCAGGGAGAGTGGTGGGATAATCAGGGAGAGTGGTTCTATGGGATAATCAGGGAGAGTGGTGGGATAATCAGGGAGAGTGGTGGGATAATCAGGGAGAGTAGTGGGATAATCAGGGAGAGTGGTTCTATGGGATAATCAGGGAGAGTGGTGGGATAATCAGGGAGAGTAGTGGGATAATCAGGGAGAGTAGTGGGATAATCAGGGAGAGTAGTGGGATAATCAGGGAGAGTAGTGGGATAATCAGGGAGAGTAGTGGGATAATCAGGGAGAGTAGTGGGATAATCAGGGAGAGTAGTGGGATAATCAGGGAGAGTAGTGGTATAATCATGGAGAGTAGTGGGATAATCATGGAGAGTGGTGGGATAATCATGGAGAGTAGTGGGATAATCAGGGAGAGTAGTGGGATAATCAGGGAGAGTAGTGGGATAATCAGGGAGAGTAGTGGGATAATCAGGGAGAGTAGTGGGATAATCAGGGAGAGTGGTTCTATGGGATAATCAGGGAGAGTAGTGGGATAATCAGGGAGAGTGGTGGGATAATCAGGGAGAGTGGTTCTATGGGATAATCAGGGAGAGTGGTTCTATGGGATAATCAGGGAGAGTAGTGGGATAATCAGGGAGAGTGGTGGGATAATCAGGGAGAGTGGTTCTATGGGATAATCAGGGAGAGTGGTGGGATAATCAGGGAGAGTGGTGGGATAATCAGGGAGAGTAGTGGGATAATCAGGGAGAGTGGTGGGATAATCAGGGAGAGTGGTGGGATAATCAGGGAGAGTAGTGGGATAATCATGGAGAGTAGTGGGATAATCAGGGAGAGTGGTGGGATAATCATGGAGAGTAGTGGGATAATCAGGGAGAGTAGTGGGATAATCAGGGAGAGTAGTGGGATAATCAGGGAGAGTAGTGGGATAATCAGGGAGAGTAGTGGTATAATCATGGAGAGTAGTGGGATAATCATGGAGAGTGGTGGGATAATCATGGAGAGTAGTGGGATAATCAGGGAGAGTAGTGGGATAATCAGGGAGAGTAGTGGGATAATCAGGGAGAGTAGTGGGATAATCAGGGAGAGTAGTGGGATAATCAGGGAGAGTGGTTCTATGGGATAATCAGGGAGAGTAGTGGGATAATCAGGGAGAGTGGTGGGATAATCAGGGAGAGTAGTGGGATAATCAGGGAGAGTGGTTCTATGGGATAATCAGGGAGAGTAGTGGGATAATCAGGGAGAGTGGTGGGATAATCAGGGAGAGTGGTTCTATGGGATAATCAGGGAGAGTGGTGGGATAATCAGGGAGAGTGGTGGGATAATCAGGGAGAGTAGTGGGATAATCAGGGAGAGTGGTGGGATAATCAGGGAGAGTGGTGGGATAATCAGGGAGAGTGGTTCTATGGGATAATCAGGGAGAGTGGTGGGATAATCAGGGAGAGTGGTGGGATAATCAGGGAGAGTAGTGGGATAATCAGGGAGAGTGGTTCTATGGGATAATCAGGGAGAGTGGTGGGATAATCAGGGAGAGTGGTTCTATGGGATAATCATGGAGAGTGGTGGGATAATCATGGAGAGTGGTTCTATGGGATAATCAGGGAGAGTGGTGGGATAATCAGGGAGAGTGGTGGGATAATCAGGGAGAGTGGTTCTATGGGATAATCATGGAGAGTGGTGGGATAATCATGGAGAGTGGTTCTATGGGATAATCATGGAGAGTGGTGGGATAATCATGGAGAGTGGTTCTATGGGATAATCAGGGAGAGTGGTGGGATAATCAGGGAGAGTGGTGGGATAATCATGGAGAGTGGTTCTATGGGATAATCATGGAGAGTGGTGGGATAATCATGGAGAGTGGTGGGATAATCAGGGAGAGTGGTTCTATGGGATAATCAGGGAGAGTGGTGGGATAATCATGGAGAGTGGTGGGATAATCAGGGAGAGTGGTTCTATGGGATAATCATGGAGAGTGGTGGGATAATCATGGAGAGTGGTTCTATGGGATAATCAGGGAGAGTGGTGGGATAATCAGGGAGAGTAGTGGGATAATCAGGGAGAGTGGTGGGATAATCAGGGAGAGTGGTTCTATGGGATAATCAGGGAGAGTGGTGGGATAATCAGGGAGAGTGGTGGGATAATCAGGGAGAGTAGTGGGATAATCAGGGAGAGTGGTTCTATGGGATAATCAGGGAGAGTGGTGGGATAATCAGGGAGAGTGGTGGGATAATCAGGGAGAGTAGTGGGATAATCAGGGAGAGTGGTGGGATAATCAGGGAGAGTGGTGGGATAATCAGGGAGAGTGGTGGGATAATCAGGGAGAGTAGTGGGATAATCAGGGAGAGTGGTGGGATAATCAGGGAGAGTGGTGGGATAATCAGGGAGAGTGGTTCTATGGGATAATCAGGGAGAGTGGTGGGATAATCAGGGAGAGTGGTGGGATAATCAGGGAGAGTAGTGGGATAATCAGGGAGAGTGGTTCTATGGGATAATCAGGGAGAGTGGTGGGATAATCAGGGAGAGTGGTTCTATGGGATAATCATGGAGAGTGGTGGGATAATCATGGAGAGTGGTTCTATGGGATAATCAGGGAGAGTGGTGGGATAATCAGGGAGAGTGGTGGGATAATCAGGGAGAGTGGTTCTATGGGATAATCATGGAGAGTGGTGGGATAATCATGGAGAGTGGTTCTATGGGATAATCATGGAGAGTGGTGGGATAATCATGGAGAGTGGTTCTATGGGATAATCAGGGAGAGTGGTGGGATAATCAGGGAGAGTGGTGGGATAATCATGGAGAGTGGTTCTATGGGATAATCATGGAGAGTGGTGGGATAATCATGGAGAGTGGTGGGATAATCAGGGAGAGTGGTTCTATGGGATAATCAGGGAGAGTGGTTCTATGGGATAATCAGGGAGAGTGGTGGGATAATCAGGGAGAGTGGTTCTATGGGATAATCAGGGAGAGTGGTTCTATGGGATAATCAGGGAGAGTGGTTCTATGTGATAATCATGGAGAGTGGTGGGATAATCGGGGAGAGTGGTTCTATGGGATAATCATGGAGAGTGGTGGGATAATCATGGAGAGTGGTTCTATGGGATAATCAGGGAGAGTGGTGGGATAATCAGGGAGAGTAGTGGGATAATCAGGGAGAGTGGTGGGATAATCAGGGAGAGTGGTTCTATGGGATAATCAGGGAGAGTGGTGGGATAATCAGGGAGAGTGGTGGGATAATCAGGGAGAGTAGTGGGATAATCAGGGAGAGTGGTTCTATGGGATAATCAGGGAGAGTGGTGGGATAATCAGGGAGAGTGGTGGGATAATCAGGGAGAGTAGTGGGATAATCAGGGAGAGTGGTTCTATGGGATAATCAGGGAGAGTGGTGGGATAATCAGGGAGAGTGGTTCTATGGGATAATCATGGAGAGTGGTGGGATAATCATGGAGAGTGGTTCTATGGGATAATCAGGGAGAGTGGTGGGATAATCAGGGAGAGTGGTGGGATAATCAGGGAGAGTGGTTCTATGGGATAATCATGGAGAGTGGTGGGATAATCATGGAGAGTGGTTCTATGGGATAATCATGGAGAGTGGTGGGATAATCATGGAGAGTGGTTCTATGGGATAATCAGGGAGAGTGGTGGGATAATCAGGGAGAGTGGTGGGATAATCATGGAGAGTGGTTCTATGGGATAATCGTGGAGAGTGGTGGGATAATCAGGGAGAGTGGTTCTATGGGATAATCAGGGAAAGTGGTTCTATGGGATAATCATGGAGAGTGGTGGGATAATCAGGGAGAGTGGTTCTATGGGATAATCATGGAGAGTGGTGGGATAATCATGGAGAGTGGTTCTATGGGATAATCAGGGAGAGTGGTGGGATAATCAGGGAGAGTGGTGGGATAATCATGGAGAGTGGTTCTATGGGATAATCATGGAGAGTGGTGGGATAATCATGGAGAGTGGTGGGATAATCAGGGAGAGTGGTGGGATAATCAGGGAGAGTGGTTCTATGGGATAATCAGGGAGAGTGGTGGGATAATCAGGGAGAGTGGTGGGATAATCAGGGAGAGTGGTGGGATAATCAGGGAGAGTGGTTCTATGGGATAATCAGGGAGAGTGGTTCTATGGGATAATCATGGAGAGTGGTTCTATGGGATAATCATGGAGAGTGGTGGGCTAATCAGGGAGAGTGGTTTTTAATCAGGGAGAGTGGTGGGATAATCAGGGAGAGTGGTTCTATGGGATAATCAGGGAGAGTGGTTCTATGGGATAATCAGGGAGAGTGGTTCTATGGGATAATCATGGAGAATGGTTCTATGGGATAATCAGGGAGAGTGGTTCTATGGGATAATCAGGGAGAGTGGTTCTATGGGATAATCAGGGAGAGTGGTTCTATGGGATAATCAGGGAGAGTGGTTCTATGGGATAATCAGGGAGAGTGGTTCTATGGGATAATCATGGAGAGTGGTTCTGTGGGATAATCAGGGAGAGTGGTTCTATGGGATAATCAGGGAGAGTGGTGGGATAATCAGGGAGAGTGGTTCTATGGGATAATCAGGGAGAGTAGTGGGATAATCATGGAGAGTGGTTCTATGGGATAATCAGGGAGAGTGGTTCTATGGGATAATCATGGAGAGTGGTTCTATGGGATAATCAGGGAGAGTGGTTCTATGGGATAATCAGGGAGAGTGGTTCTATGGGATAATCATGGAGAGTGGTGGGATAATCAGGGAGAGTGGTGGGATAATCAGGGAGAGTGGTGGGATAATCAGGGAGAGTGGTTGGATAATCAGGGAGAGTGGTGGGATAATCAGGGAGAGTGGTTCTATGGGATAATCATGGAGAGTGGTTCTATGGGATAATCAGGGAGAGTGGTTCTATGGGATAATCAGGGAGAGTGGTTCTATGGGATAATCATGGAGAGTGGTGGGATAATCAGGGAGAGTGGTGGGATAATCAGGGAGAGTGGTGGGATAATCAGGGAGAGTGGTTGGATAATCAGGGAGAGTGGTGGGATAATCAGGGAGAGTGGTTCTATGGGATAATCAGGGAGAGTGGTGGATTAATCAGGGAGAGTGGTGGGATAATCAGGGAGAGTGGTGGGATAATCAGGGAGAGTGGTTCTATGGGATAATCATGGAGAGTGGTTCTATGGGATAATCATGGAGAGTGGTTCTATGGGATAATCAGGGAGAGTGGTTCTATGGGATAATCAGGGAGAGTGGTTCTATGGGATAATCAGGGAGAGTGGTTCTATGGGATAATCAGGGAGAGTGGTTCTATGGGATAATCATGGAGAGTGGTTCTATGGGATAATCATGGAGAGTGGTTCTATGGGATAATCAGGGAGAGTGGTTCTATGGGATAATCAGGGAGAGTGGTTCTATGGGATAATCAGGGAGAGTGGTTCTATGGGATAATCAGGGAGAGTGGTGGGATAATCAGGGAGAGTGGTTCTATGGGATAATCAGGGAGAGTGGTTCTATGGGATAATCAGATAGAGTGGTTCTATGGGATAATCATGGAGAGTGGTTCTATGGGATAATCAGGGAGAGTGGTTCTATGGGATAATCAGGGAGAGTGGTTCTATGGGATAATCAGGGAGAGTGGTTCTATGGGATAATCAGGGAGAGTGGTGGGATAATCAGGGAGAGTGGTGGGATAATAAGGGAGAGTGGTGGGATAATCAGGGAGAGTGGTGGGATAATCAGGGAGAGTGGTTCTATGGGATAATCAGGGAGAGTGGTTCTATGGGATAATCATGGAGAGTGGTTCTATGGGATAATCATGGAGAGTGGTTCTATGGGATAATCAGTGAGAGTGGTTCTATGGGATAATCAGGGAGAGTGGTTCTATGGGATAATCAGGGAGAGTGGTGGGATAATCAGGGAGAGTGGTTCTATGGGATAATCAGGGAGAGTGGTTCTATGGGATAATCAGGGAGAGTGGTTCTATGGGATAATCAGGGAGAGTGGTTCTATGGGATAATCATGGAGAGTGGTTCTATGGGATAATCATGGAGAGTGGTTCTATGGGATAATCATGGAGAGTGGTTCTATGGGATAATCATGGAGAGTGGTTCTATGGGATAATCAGGGAGAGTGGTTCTATGGGATAATCATGGAGAGTGGTTCTATGGGATAATCAGGGAGAGTGGTGGGATAATCAGGGAGAGTGGTTCTATGGGATAATCAGGGAGAGTGGTGGGATAATCAGGGAGAGTGGTTCTATGGGATAATCAGGGAGAGTGTTGGGATAATCAGGGAGAGTGTTGGGATAATCAGGGAGAGTGGTTCTATGGGATAATCAGGGAGAGTGGTTCTATGGGATAATCAGGGAGAGTGTTGGGATTATCAGGGAGAGTGGTTCTATGGGATAATCATGGAGAATGGTTCTATGGGATAATCAGGGAGAGTGGTTCTATGGGATAATCAGGGAGAGTGGTGGGATAATCAGGGAGAGTGATGGGATAATCAGGGAGAGTAGTGGGATAATCAGGGAGAGTGGTTCTATGGGGTAATCAGGGAGAGTGGTGGGATAATCAGGGAGAGTGGTGGGATAATCAGGGAGAGTAGTGGGATAATCAGGGAGAGTGATGGGATAATCAGGGAGAGTGGTTCTATGGGATAATCAGGGAGAGTGGTGGGATAATCAGGGAGAGTGGTTCTATGGGATAATCATGGAGAGTGGTGGGATAATCATGGAGAGTGGTTCTATGGGATAATCAGGGAGAGTGGTGGGATAATCAGGGAGAGTGGTGGGATAATCAGGGAGAGTGGTGGGATAATCAGGGAGAGTGGTTCTATGGGATAATCAGGGAAAGTGGTGGGATAATCATGGAGAGTGGTTCTATGGGATAATCAGGGAGAGTGGTGGGATAATCAGGGAGAGTGGTGGGATAATCAGGGAGAGTGGTGGGATAATCATGGAGAGTGGTTCTATGGGATAATCATGGAGAGTGGTGGGATAATCATGGAGAGTGGTGGGATAATCAGGGAGAGTGGTTCTATGGGATAATCAGGGAAAGTGGTTCTATGGGATAATCAGGGAGAGTGGTGGGATAATCAGGGAGAGTGGTTCTATGGGATAATCAGGGAGAGTGGTGGGATAATCAGGGAGAGTGGTGGGATAATCAGGGAGAGTAGTGGGATCATCAGGGAGAGTTGTGGGATAATCAGGGAGAGTGGTGGGATAATCAAGGAGAGTGGTTCTATGGGATAATCAGGGAGAGTAGTGGGATAATCATGGAGAGTGGTGGGATAATCAGGGAGAGTGGTTCTATGGGATAATCAGGGAGAGTGGTGGGATAATCAGGGAGAGTGGTGGGATAATCAGGGAGAGTAGTGGGATAATCAGGGAGAGTGGTGGGATAATCAGGGAGAGTGGTTCTATGGGATAATCAGGGAGAGTGGTGGGATAATCAGGGAGAGTGGTGGGATAATCAGGGAGAGTAGTGGGATAATCAGGGAGAGTGGTTCTATGGGATAATCAGGGAGAGTGGTTCTATGGGATAATCAGGGAGAGTGGTGGGATAATCAGGGAGAGTGGTTCTATGGGATAATCATGGAGAGTGGTTCTATGGGATAATCAGGGAGAGTGGTTCTATGGGATAATCATGGAGAGTGGTGGGATAATCAGGGAGAGTGGTGGGATAATCAGGGAGAGTGGTGGGATAATCAGGGAGAGTGGTTGGATAATCAGGGAGAGTGGTGGGATAATCAGGGAGAGTGGTTCTATGGGATAATCAGGGAGAGTGGTGGGATAATCAGGGAGAGTGGTGGGATAATCAGGGAGAGTGGTGGGATAATCAGGGAGAGTGGTTCTATGGGATAATCATGGAGAGTGGTTCTATGGGATAATCATGGAGAGTGGTTCTATGGGATAATCAGGGAGAGTGGTTCTATGGGATAATCAGGGAGAGTGGTTCTATGGGATAATCAGGGAGAGTGGTTCTATGGGATAATCAGGGAGAGTGGTGGGATAATCAGGGAGAGTGGTTCTATGGGATAATCAGGGAGAGTGGTTCTATGGGATAATCAGAGAGAGTGGTTCTATGGGATAATCATGGAGAGTGGTTCTATGGGATAATCAGGGAGAGTGGTTCTATGGGATAATCAGGGAGAGTGGTTCTATGGGATAATCAGGGAGAGTGGTTCTATGGGATAATCAGGGAGAGTGGTGGGATAATCAGGGAGAGTGGTGGGATAATAAGGGAGAGTGGTGGGATAATCAGGGAGAGTGGTTCTATGGGATAATCAGGGAGAGTGGTTCTATGGGATAATCAGGGAGAGTGGTTCTATGGGATAATCATGGAGAGTGGTTCTATGGGATAATCATGGAGAGTGGTTCTATGGGATAATCAGGGAGAGTGGTTCTATGGGATAATCAGGGAGAGTGGTTCTATGGGATAATCAGGGAGAGTGGTGGGATAATCAGGGAGAGTGGTTCTATGGGATAATCAGGGAGAGTGGTTCTATGGGATAATCAGGGAGAGTGGTTCTATGGGATAATCAGGGAGAGTGGTTCTATGGGATAATCATGGAGAGTGGTTCTATGGGATAATCATGGAGAGTGGTTCTATGGGATAATCATGGAGAGTGGTTCTATGGGATAATCATGGAGAGTGGTTCTATGGGATAATCAGGGAGAGTGGTTCTATGGGATAATCATGGAGAGTGGTTCTATGGGATAATCAGGGAGAGTGGTGGGATAATCAGGGAGAGTGGTTCTATGGGATAATCAGGGAGAGTGGTGGGATAATCAGGGAGAGTAGTGGGATAATCAGGGAGAGTGGTTCTATGGGATAATCAGGGAGAGTGGTGGGATAATCAGGGAGAGTGGTTCTATGGGATAATCATGGAGAGTGGTGGGATAATCATGGAGAGTGGTTCTATGGGATAATCAGGGAGAGTGGTGGGATAATCAGGGAGAGTGGTTCTATGGGATAATCAGGGAGAGTAGTGGGATAATCATGGAGAGTGGTTCTATGGGATAATCAGGGAGAGTGGTTCTATGGGATAATCATGGAGAGTGGTTCTATGGGATAATCAGGGAGAGTGGTTCTATGGGATAATCAGGGAGAGTGGTTCTATGGGATAATCATGGAGAGTGGTGGGATAATCAGGGAGAGTGGTGGGATAATCAGGGAGAATGGTGGGATAATCATGGAGAGTGGTTGGATAATCAGGGAGAGTGGTGGGATAATCAGGGAGAGTGGTTCTATGGGATAATCAGGGAGAGTGGTGGGATAATCAGGGAGAGTGGTGGGATAATCAGGGAGAGTGGTTCTATGGGATAATCATGGAGAGTGGTTCTATGGGATAATCATGGAGAGTGGTTCTATGGGATAATCAGGGAGAGTGGTTCTATGGGATAATCAGGGAGAGTGGTTCTATGGGATAATCAGGGAGAGTGGTTCTATGGGATAATCAGGGAGAGTGGTGGGATAATCAGGGAGAGTGGTTCTATGGGATAATCAGGGAGAGTGGTTCTATGGGATAATCAGGGAGAGTGGTTCTATGGGATAATCATGGAGAGTGGTGGGATAATCAGGGAGAGTGGTTCTATGGGATAATCATGGAGAGTGGTGGGATAATCATGGAGAGTGGTTCTATGGGATAATCAGAGAGAGTGGTGGGATAATCAGGGAGAGTAGTGGGATAATCAGGGAGAGTGGTGGGATAATCAGGGAGAGTGGTTCTATGGGATAATCAGGGAGAGTGGTGGGATAATCAGGGAGAGTGGTGGGATAATCAGGGAGAGTAGTGGGATAATCAGGGAGAGTGGTTCTATGGGATAATCAGGGAGAGTGGTGGGATAATCAGGGAGAGTGGTGGGATAATCAGGGAGAGTAGTGGGATAATCAGGGAGAGTGGTGGGATAATCAGGGAGAGTGGTGGGATAATCAGGGAGAGTGGTTCTATGGGATAATCAGGGGGAGTGGTGGGATAATCAGGGAGAGTAGTGGGATAATCAGGGAGAGTGGTTCTATGGGATAATCAGGGAGAGTGGTGGGATAATCAGGGAGAGTGGTTCTATGGGATAATCATGGAGAGTGGTGGGATAATCATGGAGAGTGGTTCTATGGGATAATCAGGGAGAGTGGTGGGATAATCAGGGAGAGTGGTGGGATAATCAGGGAGAGTGGTTCTATGGGATAATCATGGAGAGTGGTGGGATAATCATGGAGAGTGGTTCTATGGGATAATCATGGAGAGTGGTGGGATAATCATGGAGAGTGGTTCTATGGGATAATCAGGGAGAGTGGTGGGATAATCAGGGAGAGTGGTGGGATAATCATGGAGAGTGGCTCTATGGGATAATCATGGAGAGTGGTGGGATAATCATGGAGAGTGGTGGGATAATCAGGGAGAGTGGTTCTATGGGATAATCAGGGAAAGTGGTTCTATGGGATAATCATGGAGAGTGGTGGGATAATCAGGGAGAGTGGTTCTATGGGATAATCATGGAGAGTGGTGGGATAATCATGGAGAGTGGTTCTATGGGATAATCAGGGAGAGTGGTGGGATAATCAGGGAGAGTGGTGGGATAATCATGGAGAGTGGTTCTATGGGATAATCATGGAGAGTGGTGGGATAATGATGGAGAGTGGTGGGATAATCAGGGAGAGTGGTGGGATAATCAGGGAGAGTGGTTCTATGGGATAATCAGGGAGAGTGGTGGGATAATCAGGGAGAGTGGTGGGATAATCAGGGAGAGTGGTGGGATAATCAGGGAGAGTGGTTCTATGGGATAATCAGGGAGAGTGGTTCTATGGGATAATCATGGAGAGTGGTTCTATGGGATAATCATGGAGAGTGGTGGGATAATCAGGGAGAGTGGTGGGATAATCAGGGAGAGTGGTGGGATAATCAGGGAGAGTGGTTCTATGGGATAATCAGGGAGAGTGGTTCTATGGGATAATCAGGGAGAGTGGTTCTATGGGATAATCATGGAGAATGGTTCTATGGGATAATCAGGGAGAGTGGTTCTATGGGATAATCAGGGAGAGTGGTTCTATGGGATAATCAGGGAGAGTGGTTCTATGGGATAATCAGGGAGAGTGGTTCTATGGGATAATCAGGGAGAGTGGTTCTATGGGATAATCATGGAGAGTGGTTCTGTGGGATAATCAGGGAGAGTGGTTCTATGGGATAATCAGGGAGAGTGGTGGGATAATCAGGGAGAGTGGTTCTATGGGATAATCAGGGAGAGTAGTGGGATAATCATGGAGAGTGGTTCTATGGGATAATCAGGGAGAGTGGTTCTATGGGATAATCATGGAGAGTGGTTCTATGGGATAATCAGGGAGAGTGGTTCTATGGGATAATCAGGGAGAGTGGTTCTATGGGATAATCATGGAGAGTGGTGGGATAATCAGGGAGAGTGGTGGGATAATCAGGGAGAGTGGTGGGATAATCAGGGAGAGTGGTTGGATAATCAGGGAGAGTGGTGGGATAATCATGGAGAGTGGTTCTATGGGATAATCAGGGAGAGTGGTGGGATAATCAGGGAGAGTGGTGGGATAATCAGGGAGAGTGGTGGGATAATCAGGGAGAGTGGTTCTATGGGATAATCATGGAGAGTGGTTCTATGGGATAATCATGGAGAGTGGTTCTATGGGATAATCAGGGAGAGTGGTTCTATGGGATAATCAGGGAGAGTGGTTCTATGGGATAATCAGGGAGAGTGGTTCTATGGGATAATCATGGAGAGTGGTTCTATGGGATAATCATGGAGAGTGGTGGGATAATCATGGAGAGTGGTTCTATGGGATAATCAGGGAGAGTGGTGGGATAATCAGGGAGAGTGGTGGGATAATCAGGGAGAGTGGTTCTATGGGATAATCATGGAGAGTGGTGGGATAATCATGGAGAGTGGTTCTATGGGATAATCATGGAGAGTGGTGGGATAATCATGGAGAGTGGTTCTATGGGATAATCAGGGAGAGTGGTGGGATAATCAGGGAGAGTGGTGGGATAATCATGGAGAGTGGTTCTATGGGATAATCATGGAGAGTGGTGGGATAATCATGGAGAGTGGTGGGATAATCAGGGAGAGTGGTTCTATGGGATAATCAGGGAGAGTGGTTCTATGGGATAATCAGGGAGAGTGGTGGGATAATCAGGGAGAGTGGTTCTATGGGATAATCAGGGAGAGTGGTTCTATGGGATAATCAGGGAGAGTGGTTCTATGTGATAATCATGGAGAGTGGTGGGATAATCGGGGAGAGTGGTTCTATGGGATAATCATGGAGAGTGGTGGGATAATCATGGAGAGTGGTTCTATGGGATAATCAGGGAGAGTGGTGGGATAATCAGGGAGAGTAGTGGGATAATCAGGGAGAGTGGTGGGATAATCAGGGAGAGTGGTTCTATGGGATAATCAGGGAGAGTGGTGGGATAATCAGGGAGAGTGGTGGGATAATCAGGGAGAGTAGTGGGATAATCAGGGAGAGTGGTTCTATGGGATAATCAGGGAGAGTGGTGGGATAATCAGGGAGAGTGGTGGGATAATCAGGGAGAGTAGTGGGATAATCAGGGAGAGTGGTTCTATGGGATAATCAGGGAGAGTGGTGGGATAATCAGGGAGAGTGGTTCTATGGGATAATCATGGAGAGTGGTGGGATAATCATGGAGAGTGGTTCTATGGGATAATCAGGGAGAGTGGTGGGATAATCAGGGAGAGTGGTGGGATAATCAGGGAGAGTGGTTCTATGGGATAATCATGGAGAGTGGTGGGATAATCATGGAGAGTGGTTCTATGGGATAATCATGGAGAGTGGTGGGATAATCATGGAGAGTGGTTCTATGGGATAATCAGGGAGAGTGGTGGGATAATCAGGGAGAGTGGTGGGATAATCATGGAGAGTGGTTCTATGGGATAATCGTGGAGAGTGGTGGGATAATCAGGGAGAGTGGTTCTATGGGATAATCAGGGAAAGTGGTTCTATGGGATAATCATGGAGAGTGGTGGGATAATCAGGGAGAGTGGTTCTATGGGATAATCATGGAGAGTGGTGGGATAATCATGGAGAGTGGTTCTATGGGATAATCAGGGAGAGTGGTGGGATAATCAGGGAGAGTGGTGGGATAATCATGGAGAGTGGTTCTATGGGATAATCATGGAGAGTGGTGGGATAATCATGGAGAGTGGTGGGATAATCAGGGAGAGTGGTGGGATAATCAGGGAGAGTGGTTCTATGGGATAATCAGGGAGAGTGGTGGGATAATCAGGGAGAGTGGTGGGATAATCAGGGAGAGTGGTGGGATAATCAGGGAGAGTGGTTCTATGGGATAATCAGGGAGAGTGGTTCTATGGGATAATCATGGAGAGTGGTTCTATGGGATAATCATGGAGAGTGGTGGGCTAATCAGGGAGAGTGGTTTTTAATCAGGGAGAGTGGTGGGATAATCAGGGAGAGTGGTTCTATGGGATAATCAGGGAGAGTGGTTCTATGGGATAATCAGGGAGAGTGGTTCTATGGGATAATCATGGAGAATGGTTCTATGGGATAATCAGGGAGAGTGGTTCTATGGGATAATCAGGGAGAGTGGTTCTATGGGATAATCAGGGAGAGTGGTTCTATGGGATAATCAGGGAGAGTGGTGGGATAATCAGGGAGAGTGGTTCTATGGGATAATCAGGGAGAGTGGTTCTATGGGATAATCAGGGAGAGTGGTTCTATGGGATAATCAGGGAGAGTGGTTCTATGGGATAATCATGGAGAGTGGTTCTATGGGATAATCATGGAGAGTGGTTCTATGGGATAATCATGGAGAGTGGTTCTATGGGATAATCATGGAGAGTGGTTCTATGGGATAATCAGGGAGAGTGGTTCTATGGGATAATCATGGAGAGTGGTTCTATGGGATAATCAGGGAGAGTGGTGGGATAATCAGGGAGAGTGGTTCTATGGGATAATCAGGGAGAGTGGTGGGATAATCAGGGAGAGTAGTGGGATAATCAGGGAGAGTGGTTCTATGGGATAATCAGGGAGAGTGGTGGGATAATCAGGGAGAGTGGTTCTATGGGATAATCATGGAGAGTGGTGGGATAATCATGGAGAGTGGTTCTATGGGATAATCAGGGAGAGTGGTGGGATAATCAGGGAGAGTGGTTCTATGGGATAATCAGGGAGAGTAGTGGGATAATCATGGAGAGTGGTTCTATGGGATAATCAGGGAGAGTGGTTCTATGGGATAATCATGGAGAGTGGTTCTATGGGATAATCAGGGAGAGTGGTTCTATGGGATAATCAGGGAGAGTGGTTCTATGGGATAATCATGGAGAGTGGTGGGATAATCAGGGAGAGTGGTGGGATAATCAGGGAGAGTGGTGGGATAATCATGGAGAGTGGTTGGATAATCAGGGAGAGTGGTGGGATAATCAGGGAGAGTGGTTCTATGGGATAATCAGGGAGAGTGGTGGGATAATCAGGGAGAGTGGTGGGATAATCAGGGAGA
Source organism: Thymallus thymallus (assembly GCA_023634145.1). NCBI lineage: Eukaryota > Metazoa > Chordata > Actinopteri > Salmoniformes > Salmonidae > Thymallus > Thymallus thymallus. The sequence goes on along the minus strand of CM042398.1, from coordinate 51,967 downwards.
GTGGTTCTATGGGATAATCATGGAGAGTGGTTCTATGGGATAATCATGGAGAGTGGTTCTATGGGATAATCAGGGAGAGTGGTTCTATGGGATAATCAGGGAGAGTGGTTCTATGGGATAATCAGGGAGAGTGGTTCTATGGGATAATCAGGGAGAGTGGTGGGATAATCAGGGAGAGTGGTTCTATGGGATAATCAGGGAGAGTGGTTCTATGGGATAATCAGGGAGAGTGGTTCTATGGGATAATCATGGAGAGTGGTGGGATAATCAGGGAGAGTGGTTCTATGGGATAATCATGGAGAGTGGTGGGATAATCATGGAGAGTGGTTCTATGGGATAATCAGAGAGAGTGGTGGGATAATCAGGGAGAGTAGTGGGATAATCAGGGAGAGTGGTGGGATAATCAGGGAGAGTGGTTCTATGGGATAATCAGGGAGAGTGGTGGGATAATCAGGGAGAGTGGTGGGATAATCAGGGAGAGTAGTGGGATAATCAGGGAGAGTGGTTCTATGGGATAATCAGGGAGAGTGGTGGGATAATCAGGGAGAGTGGTGGGATAATCAGGGAGAGTAGTGGGATAATCAGGGAGAGTGGTGGGATAATCAGGGAGAGTGGTGGGATAATCAGGGAGAGTGGTTCTATGGGATAATCAGGGGGAGTGGTGGGATAATCAGGGAGAGTAGTGGGATAATCAGGGAGAGTGGTTCTATGGGATAATCAGGGAGAGTGGTGGGATAATCAGGGAGAGTGGTTCTATGGGATAATCATGGAGAGTGGTGGGATAATCATGGAGAGTGGTTCTATGGGATAATCAGGGAGAGTGGTGGGATAATCAGGGAGAGTGGTGGGATAATCAGGGAGAGTGGTTCTATGGGATAATCATGGAGAGTGGTGGGATAATCATGGAGAGTGGTTCTATGGGATAATCATGGAGAGTGGTGGGATAATCATGGAGAGTGGTTCTATGGGATAATCAGGGAGAGTGGTGGGATAATCAGGGAGAGTGGTGGGATAATCATGGAGAGTGGCTCTATGGGATAATCATGGAGAGTGGTGGGATAATCATGGAGAGTGGTGGGATAATCAGGGAGAGTGGTTCTATGGGATAATCAGGGAAAGTGGTTCTATGGGATAATCATGGAGAGTGGTGGGATAATCAGGGAGAGTGGTTCTATGGGATAATCATGGAGAGTGGTGGGATAATCATGGAGAGTGGTTCTATGGGATAATCAGGGAGAGTGGTGGGATAATCAGGGAGAGTGGTGGGATAATCATGGAGAGTGGTTCTATGGGATAATCATGGAGAGTGGTGGGATAATGATGGAGAGTGGTGGGATAATCAGGGAGAGTGGTGGGATAATCAGGGAGAGTGGTTCTATGGGATAATCAGGGAGAGTGGTGGGATAATCAGGGAGAGTGGTGGGATAATCAGGGAGAGTGGTGGGATAATCAGGGAGAGTGGTTCTATGGGATAATCAGGGAGAGTGGTTCTATGGGATAATCATGGAGAGTGGTTCTATGGGATAATCATGGAGAGTGGTGGGATAATCAGGGAGAGTGGTGGGATAATCAGGGAGAGTGGTGGGATAATCAGGGAGAGTGGTTCTATGGGATAATCAGGGAGAGTGGTTCTATGGGATAATCAGGGAGAGTGGTTCTATGGGATAATCATGGAGAATGGTTCTATGGGATAATCAGGGAGAGTGGTTCTATGGGATAATCAGGGAGAGTGGTTCTATGGGATAATCAGGGAGAGTGGTTCTATGGGATAATCAGGGAGAGTGGTTCTATGGGATAATCAGGGAGAGTGGTTCTATGGGATAATCATGGAGAGTGGTTCTGTGGGATAATCAGGGAGAGTGGTTCTATGGGATAATCAGGGAGAGTGGTGGGATAATCAGGGAGAGTGGTTCTATGGGATAATCAGGGAGAGTAGTGGGATAATCATGGAGAGTGGTTCTATGGGATAATCAGGGAGAGTGGTTCTATGGGATAATCATGGAGAGTGGTTCTATGGGATAATCAGGGAGAGTGGTTCTATGGGATAATCAGGGAGAGTGGTTCTATGGGATAATCATGGAGAGTGGTGGGATAATCAGGGAGAGTGGTGGGATAATCAGGGAGAGTGGTGGGATAATCAGGGAGAGTGGTTGGATAATCAGGGAGAGTGGTGGGATAATCATGGAGAGTGGTTCTATGGGATAATCAGGGAGAGTGGTGGGATAATCAGGGAGAGTGGTGGGATAATCAGGGAGAGTGGTGGGATAATCAGGGAGAGTGGTTCTATGGGATAATCATGGAGAGTGGTTCTATGGGATAATCATGGAGAGTGGTTCTATGGGATAATCAGGGAGAGTGGTTCTATGGGATAATCAGGGAGAGTGGTTCTATGGGATAATCAGGGAGAGTGGTTCTATGGGATAATCATGGAGAGTGGTTCTATGGGATAATCATGGAGAGTGGTTCTATGGGATAATCAGGGAGAGTGGTTCTATGGGATAATCAGGGAGAGTGGTTCTATGGGATAATCAGGGAGAGTGGTGGGATAATCAGGGAGAGTGGTTCTATGGGATAATCAGGGAGAGTGGTTCTATGGGATAATCAGGGAGAGTGGTTCTATGGGATAATCAGGGAGAGTGGTTCTATGGGATAATCATGGAGAGTGGTTCTATGGGATAATCATGGAGAGTGGTTCTATGGGATAATCATGGAGAGTGGTTCTATGGGATAATCATGGAGAGTGGTTCTATGGGATAATCAGGGAGAGTGGTTCTATGGGATAATCATGGAGAGTGGTTCTATGGGATAATCAGGGAGAGTGGTGGGATAATCAGGGAGAGTGGTTCTATGGGATAATCAGGGAGAGTGGTGGGATAATCAGGGAGAGTGGTTCTATGGGATAATCAGGGAGAGTGTTGGGATAATCAGGGAGAGTGTTGGGATAATCAGGGAGAGTGGTTCTATGGGATAATCAGGGAGAGTGGTTCTATGGGATAATCAGGGAGAGTGGTGGGATAATCAGGGAGAGTGGTGGGATAATCAGGGAGAGTAGTGGGATAATCATGGAGAGTGGTTCTATGGGATAATCAGGGAGAGTGGTGGGATAATCAGGGAGAGTGGTGGGATAATCAGGGAGAGTAGTGGGATAATCAGGGAGAGTGGTGGGATAATCAGGGAGAGTGGTGGGATAATCAGGGAGAGTGGTTCTATGGGATAATCAGGGAGAGTGGTTCTATGGGATAATCATGGAGAGTGGTTCTATGGGATAATCATGGAGAGTGGTGGGATAATCAGGGAGAGTGGTGGGATAATCAGGGAGAGTGGTGGGATAATCAGGGAGAGTGGTTCTATGGGATAATCAGGGAGAGTGGTTCTATGGGATAATCAGGGAGAGTGGTTCTATGGGATAATCATGGAGAATGGTTCTATGGGATAATCAGGGAGAGTGGTTCTATGGGATAATCAGGGAGAGTGGTTCTATGGGATAATCAGGGAGAGTGGTTCTATGGGATAATCAGGGAGAGTGGTTCTATGGGATAATCAGGGAGAGTGGTTCTATGGGATAATCATGGAGAGTGGTTCTGTGGGATAATCAGGGAGAGTGGTTCTATGGGATAATCAGGGAGAGTGGTGGGATAATCAGGGAGAGTGGTTCTATGGGATAATCAGGGAGAGTAGTGGGATAATCATGGAGAGTGGTTCTATGGGATAATCAGGGAGAGTGGTTCTATGGGATAATCATGGAGAGTGGTTCTATGGGATAATCAGGGAGAGTGGTTCTATGGGATAATCAGGGAGAGTGGTTCTATGGGATAATCATGGAGAGTGGTGGGATAATCAGGGAGAGTGGTGGGATAATCAGGGAGAGTGGTGGGATAATCAGGGAGAGTGGTTGGATAATCAGGGAGAGTGGTGGGATAATCATGGAGAGTGGTTCTATGGGATAATCAGGGAGAGTGGTGGGATAATCAGGGAGAGTGGTGGGATAATCAGGGAGAGTGGTGGGATAATCAGGGAGAGTGGTTCTATGGGATAATCATGGAGAGTGGTTCTATGGGATAATCATGGAGAGTGGTTCTATGGGATAATCAGGGAGAGTGGTTCTATGGGATAATCAGGGAGAGTGGTTCTATGGGATAATCAGGGAGAGTGGTTCTATGGGATAATCATGGAGAGTGGTTCTATGGGATAATCATGGAGAGTGGTTCTATGGGATAATCAGGGAGAGTGGTTCTATGGGATAATCAGGGAGAGTGGTTCTATGGGATAATCAGGGAGAGTGGTGGGATAATCAGGGAGAGTGGTTCTATGGGATAATCAGGGAGAGTGGTTCTATGGGATAATCAGGGAGAGTGGTTCTATGGGATAATCAGGGAGAGTGGTTCTATGGGATAATCATGGAGAGTGGTTCTATGGGATAATCATGGAGAGTGGTTCTATGGGATAATCATGGAGAGTGGTTCTATGGGATAATCATGGAGAGTGGTTCTATGGGATAATCAGGGAGAGTGGTTCTATGGGATAATCATGGAGAGTGGTTCTATGGGATAATCAGGGAGAGTGGTGGGATAATCAGGGAGAGTGGTTCTATGGGATAATCAGGGAGAGTGGTGGGATAATCAGGGAGAGTGGTTCTATGGGATAATCAGGGAGAGTGTTGGGATAATCAGGGAGAGTGTTGGGATAATCAGGGAGAGTGGTTCTATGGGATAATCAGGGAGAGTGGTTCTATGGGATAATCAGGGAGAGTGGTGGGATAATCAGGGAGAGTGGTGGGATAATCAGGGAGAGTAGTGGGATAATCATGGAGAGTGGTTCTATGGGATAATCAGGGAGAGTGGTGGGATAATCAGGGAGAGTGGTGGGATAATCAGGGAGAGTAGTGGGATAATCAGGGAGAGTGGTGGGATAATCAGGGAGAGTGGTTCTATGGGATAATCAGGGAGAGTGGTGGGATAATCAGGGAGAGTGGTTCTATGGGATAATCATGGAGAGTGGTGGGATAATCATGGAGAGTGGTTCTATGGGATAATCAGGGAGAGTGGTGGGATAATCAGGGAGAGTGGTGGGATAATCAGGGAGAGTGGTGGGATAATCAGGGAGAGTGGTTCTATGGGATAATCAGGGAAAGTGGTGGGATAATCATGGAGAGTGGTTCTATGGGATAATCAGGGAGAGTGGTGGGATAATCAGGGAGAGTGGTGGAATAATCAGGGAGAGTGGTGGGATAATCATGGAGAGTGGTTCTATGGGATAATCATGGAGAGTGGTGGGATAATCATGGAGAGTGGTGGGATAATCAGGGAGAGTGGTTCTATGGGATAATCAGGGAAAGTGGTTCTATGGGATAATCATGGAGAGTGGTGGGATAATCAGGGAGAGTGGTTCTATGGGATAATCAGGGAGAGTGGTGGGATAATCAGGGAGAGTGGTGGGATAATCAGGGAGAGTAGTGGGATCATCAGGGAGAGTGGTGGGATAATCAGGGAGAGTGGTGGGATAATCAAGGAGAGTGGTTCTATGGGATAATCAGGGAGAGTAGTGGGATAATCATGGAGAGTGGTGGGATAATCAGGGAGAGTGGTTCTATGGGATAATCAAGAGAGTGGTGGGATAATCAGGGAGAGTGGTGGGATAATCAGGGAGAGTAGTGGGATAATCAGGGAGAGTGGTGGGATAATCAGGGAGAGTGGTTCTATGGGATAATCAGGGAGAGTGGTGGGATAATCAGGGAGAGTAGTGGGATAATCAGGGAGAGTGGTGGGATAATCAGGGAGAGTGGTTCTATGGGATAATCAGGGAGAGTGGTGGGATAATCAGGGAGAGTGGTGGGATAATCAGGGAGAGTAGTGGGATAATCAGGGAGAGTGGTTCTATGGGATAATCAGGGAGAGTGGTGGGATAATCAGGGAGAGTGGTGGGATAATCAGGGAGAGTAGTGGGATAATCAGGGAGAGTAGTGGGATAATCATGGAGAGTGGTGGGATAATCAGGGAGAGTGGTTCTATGGGATAATCAAGAGAGTGGTGGGATAATCAGGGAGAGTGGTGGGATAATCAGGGAGAGTAGTGGGATAATCAGGGAGAGTGGTGGGATAATCAGGGAGAGTGGTTCTATGGGATAATCAGGGAGAGTGGTGGGATAATCAGGGAGAGTAGTGGGATAATCAGGGAGAGTGGTGGGATAATCAGGGAGAGTGGTTCTATGGGATAATCAGGGAGAGTGGTGGGATAATCAGGGAGAGTGGTGGGATAATCAGGGAGAGTAGTGGGATAATCAGGGAGAGTGGTTCTATGGGATAATCAGGGAGAGTGGTGGGATAATCAGGGAGAGTGGTGGGATAATCAGGGAGAGTAGTGGGATAATCAGGGAGAGTGGTGGGATAATCAGGGAGAGTGGTGGGATAATCAGGGAGAGTGGTTCTATGGGATAATCAGGGGGAGTGGTGGGATAATCAGGGAGAGTAGTGGGATAATCAGGGAGAGTGGTTCTATGGGATAATCAGGGAGAGTGGTGGGATAATCAGGGAGAGTGGTTCTATGGGATAATCATGGAGAGTGGTGGGATAATCATGGAGAGTGGTTCTATGGGATAATCAGGGAGAGTGGTGGGATAATCAGGGAGAGTGGTGGGATAATCAGGGAGAGTGGTTCTATGGGATAATCATGGAGAGTGGTGGGATAATCATGGAGAGTGGTTCTATGGGATAATCATGGAGAGTGGTGGGATAATCATGGAGAGTGGTTCTATGGGATAATCAGGGAGAGTGGTGGGATAATCAGGGAGAGTGGTGGGATAATCATGGAGAGTGGCTCTATGGGATAATCATGGAGAGTGGTGGGATAATCATGGAGAGTGGTGGGATAATCAGGGAGAGTGGTTCTATGGGATAATCAGGGAAAGTGGTTCTATGGGATAATCATGGAGAGTGGTGGGATAATCAGGGAGAGTGGTTCTATGGGATAATCATGGAGAGTGGTGGGATAATCATGGAGAGTGGTTCTATGGGATAATCAGGGAGAGTGGTGGGATAATCAGGGAGAGTGGTGGGATAATCATGGAGAGTGGTTCTATGGGATAATCATGGAGAGTGGTGGGATAATGATGGAGAGTGGTGGGATAATCAGGGAGAGTGGTGGGATAATCAGGGAGAGTGGTTCTATGGGATAATCAGGGAGAGTGGTGGGATAATCAGGGAGAGTGGTGGGATAATCAGGGAGAGTGGTGGGATAATCAGGGAGAGTGGTTCTATGGGATAATCAGGGAGAGTGGTTCTATGGGATAATCATGGAGAGTGGTTCTATGGGATAATCATGGAGAGTGGTGGGATAATCAGGGAGAGTGGTGGGATAATCAGGGAGAGTGGTGGGATAATCAGGGAGAGTGGTTCTATGGGATAATCAGGGAGAGTGGTTCTATGGGATAATCAGGGAGAGTGGTTCTATGGGATAATCATGGAGAATGGTTCTATGGGATAATCAGGGAGAGTGGTTCTATGGGATAATCAGGGAGAGTGGTTCTATGGGATAATCAGGGAGAGTGGTTCTATGGGATAATCAGGGAGAGTGGTTCTATGGGATAATCAGGGAGAGTGGTTCTATGGGATAATCATGGAGAGTGGTTCTGTGGGATAATCAGGGAGAGTGGTTCTATGGGATAATCAAGAGAGTGGTGGGATAATCAGGGAGAGTGGTGGGATAATCAGGGAGAGTAGTGGGATAATCAGGGAGAGTGGTGGGATAATCAGGGAGAGTGGTTCTATGGGATAATCAGGGAGAGTGGTGGGATAATCAGGGAGAGTAGTGGGATAATCAGGGAGAGTGGTGGGATAATCAGGGAGAGTGGTTCTATGGGATAATCAGGGAGAGTGGTGGGATAATCAGGGAGAGTGGTGGGATAATCAGGGAGAGTAGTGGGATAATCAGGGAGAGTGGTTCTATGGGATAATCAGGGAGAGTGGTGGGATAATCAGGGAGAGTGGTGGGATAATCAGGGAGAGTAGTGGGATAATCAGGGAGAGTAGTGGGATAATCATGGAGAGTGGTGGGATAATCAGGGAGAGTGGTTCTATGGGATAATCAAGAGAGTGGTGGGATAATCAGGGAGAGTGGTGGGATAATCAGGGAGAGTAGTGGGATAATCAGGGAGAGTGGTGGGATAATCAGGGAGAGTGGTTCTATGGGATAATCAGGGAGAGTGGTGGGATAATCAGGGAGAGTAGTGGGATAATCAGGGAGAGTGGTGGGATAATCAGGGAGAGTGGTTCTATGGGATAATCAGGGAGAGTGGTGGGATAATCAGGGAGAGTGGTGGGATAATCAGGGAGAGTAGTGGGATAATCAGGGAGAGTGGTTCTATGGGATAATCAGGGAGAGTGGTGGGATAATCAGGGAGAGTGGTGGGATAATCAGGGAGAGTAGTGGGATAATCAGGGAGAGTGGTGGGATAATCAGGGAGAGTGGTGGGATAATCAGGGAGAGTGGTTCTATGGGATAATCAGGGGGAGTGGTGGGATAATCAGGGAGAGTAGTGGGATAATCAGGGAGAGTGGTTCTATGGGATAATCAGGGAGAGTGGTGGGATAATCAGGGAGAGTGGTTCTATGGGATAATCATGGAGAGTGGTGGGATAATCATGGAGAGTGGTTCTATGGGATAATCAGGGAGAGTGGTGGGATAATCAGGGAGAGTGGTGGGATAATCAGGGAGAGTGGTTCTATGGGATAATCATGGAGAGTGGTGGGATAATCATGGAGAGTGGTTCTATGGGATAATCATGGAGAGTGGTGGGATAATCATGGAGAGTGGTTCTATGGGATAATCAGGGAGAGTGGTGGGATAATCAGGGAGAGTGGTGGGATAATCATGGAGAGTGGCTCTATGGGATAATCATGGAGAGTGGTGGGATAATCATGGAGAGTGGTGGGATAATCAGGGAGAGTGGTTCTATGGGATAATCAGGGAAAGTGGTTCTATGGGATAATCATGGAGAGTGGTGGGATAATCAGGGAGAGTGGTTCTATGGGATAATCATGGAGAGTGGTGGGATAATCATGGAGAGTGGTTCTATGGGATAATCAGGGAGAGTGGTGGGATAATCAGGGAGAGTGGTGGGATAATCATGGAGAGTGGTTCTATGGGATAATCATGGAGAGTGGTGGGATAATGATGGAGAGTGGTGGGATAATCAGGGAGAGTGGTGGGATAATCAGGGAGAGTGGTTCTATGGGATAATCAGGGAGAGTGGTGGGATAATCAGGGAGAGTGGTGGGATAATCAGGGAGAGTGGTGGGATAATCAGGGAGAGTGGTTCTATGGGATAATCAGGGAGAGTGGTTCTATGGGATAATCATGGAGAGTGGTTCTATGGGATAATCATGGAGAGTGGTGGGATAATCAGGGAGAGTGGTGGGATAATCAGGGAGAGTGGTGGGATAATCAGGGAGAGTGGTTCTATGGGATAATCAGGGAGAGTGGTTCTATGGGATAATCAGGGAGAGTGGTTCTATGGGATAATCATGGAGAATGGTTCTATGGGATAATCAGGGAGAGTGGTTCTATGGGATAATCAGGGAGAGTGGTTCTATGGGATAATCAGGGAGAGTGGTTCTATGGGATAATCAGGGAGAGTGGTTCTATGGGATAATCAGGGAGAGTGGTTCTATGGGATAATCATGGAGAGTGGTTCTGTGGGATAATCAGGGAGAGTGGTTCTATGGGATAATCAGGGAGAGTGGTGGGATAATCAGGGAGAGTGGTTCTATGGGATAATCAGGGAGAGTAGTGGGATAATCATGGAGAGTGGTTCTATGGGATAATCAGGGAGAGTGGTTCTATGGGATAATCATGGAGAGTGGTTCTATGGGATAATCAGGGAGAGTGGTTCTATGGGATAATCAGGGAGAGTGGTTCTATGGGATAATCATGGAGAGTGGTGGGATAATCAGGGAGAGTGGTGGGATAATCAGGGAGAGTGGTGGGATAATCAGGGAGAGTGGTTGGATAATCAGGGAGAGTGGTGGGATAATCATGGAGAGTGGTTCTATGGGATAATCAGGGAGAGTGGTGGGATAATCAGGGAGAGTGGTGGGATAATCAGGGAGAGTGGTGGGATAATCAGGGAGAGTGGTTCTATGGGATAATCATGGAGAGTGGTTCTATGGGATAATCATGGAGAGTGGTTCTATGGGATAATCAGGGAGAGTGGTTCTATGGGATAATCAGGGAGAGTGGTTCTATGGGATAATCAGGGAGAGTGGTTCTATGGGATAATCATGGAGAGTGGTTCTATGGGATAATCATGGAGAGTGGTTCTATGGGATAATCAGGGAGAGTGGTTCTATGGGATAATCAGGGAGAGTGGTTCTATGGGATAATCAGGGAGAGTGGTGGGATAATCAGGGAGAGTGGTTCTATGGGATAATCAGGGAGAGTGGTTCTATGGGATAATCAGGGAGAGTGGTTCTATGGGATAATCAGGGAGAGTGGTTCTATGGGATAATCATGGAGAGTGGTTCTATGGGATAATCATGGAGAGTGGTTCTATGGGATAATCATGGAGAGTGGTTCTATGGGATAATCATGGAGAGTGGTTCTATGGGATAATCAGGGAGAGTGGTTCTATGGGATAATCATGGAGAGTGGTTCTATGGGATAATCAGGGAGAGTGGTGGGATAATCAGGGAGAGTGGTTCTATGGGATAATCAGGGAGAGTGGTGGGATAATCAGGGAGAGTGGTTCTATGGGATAATCAGGGAGAGTGTTGGGATAATCAGGGAGAGTGTTGGGATAATCAGGGAGAGTGGTTCTATGGGATAATCAGGGAGAGTGGTTCTATGGGATAATCAGGGAGAGTGGTGGGATGATCAGGGAGAGTGGTGGGATAATCAGGGAGAGTAGTGGGATAATCATGGAGAGTGGTTCTATGGGATAATCAGGGAGAGTGGTGGGATAATCAGGGAGAGTGGTGGGATAATCAGGGAGAGTAGTGGGATAATCAGGGAGAGTGGTGGGATAATCAGGGAGAGTGGTTCTATGGGATAATCAGGGAGAGTGGTGGGATAATCAGGGAGAGTGGTTCTATGGGATAATCATGGAGAGTGGTGGGATAATCATGGAGAGTGGTTCTATGGGATAATCAGGGAGAGTGGTGGGATAATCAGGGAGAGTGGTGGGATAATCAGGGAGAGTGGTGGGATAATCAGGGAGAGTGGTTCTATGGGATAATCAGGGAAAGTGGTGGGATAATCATGGAGAGTGGTTCTATGGGATAATCAGGGAGAGTGGTGGGATAATCAGGGAGAGTGGTGGAATAATCAGGGAGAGTGGTGGGATAATCATGGAGAGTGGTTCTATGGGATAATCATGGAGAGTGGTGGGATAATCATGGAGAGTGGTGGGATAATCAGGGAGAGTGGTTCTATGGGATAATCAGGGAAAGTGGTTCTATGGGATAATCATGGAGAGTGGTGGGATAATCAGGGAGAGTGGTTCTATGGGATAATCAGGGAGAGTGGTGGGATAATCAGGGAGAGTGGTGGGATAATCAGGGAGAGTAGTGGGATCATCAGGGAGAGTGGTGGGATAATCAGGGAGAGTGGTGGGATAATCAAGGAGAGTGGTTCTATGGGATAATCAGGGAGAGTAGTGGGATAATCATGGAGAGTGGTGGGATAATCAGGGAGAGTGGTTCTATGGGATAATCAAGAGAGTGGTGGGATAATCAGGGAGAGTGGTGGGATAATCAGGGAGAGTAGTGGGATAATCAGGGAGAGTGGTGGGATAATCAGGGAGAGTGGTTCTATGGGATAATCAGGGAGAGTGGTGGGATAATCAGGGAGAGTGGTGGGATAATCAGGGAGAGTAGTGGGATAATCAGGGAGAGTGGTTCTATGGGATAATCAGGGAGAGTGGTGGGATAATCAGGGAGAGTGGTGGGATAATCAGGGAGAGTAGTGGGATAATCAGGGAGAGTGGTGGGATAATCAGGGAGAGTGGTGGGATAATCAGGGAGAGTGGTTCTATGGGATAATCAGGGAGAGTGGTGGGATAATCAGGGAGAGTGGTGGTATAATCAGGGAGAGTAGTGGGATAATCAGGGAGAGTGGTTCTATGGGATAATCAGGGAGAGTGGTGGGATAATCAGGGAGAGTGGTTCTATGGGATAATCATGGAGAGTGGTGGGATAATCATGGAGAGTGGTTCTATGGGATAATCAGGGAGAGTGGTGGGATAATCAGGGAGAGTGGTGGGATAATCAGGGAGAGTGGTTCTATGGGATAATCATGGAGAGTGGTGGGATAATCATGGAGAGTGGTTCTATGGGATAATCATGGAGAGTGGTGGGATAATCATGGAGAGTGGTTCTATGGGATAATCATGGAGAGTGGTGGGATAATCATGGAGAGTGGTGGGATAATCAGGGAGAGTGGTTCTATGGGATAATCAGGGAAAGTGGTTCTATGGGATAATCATGGAGAGTGGTGGGATAATCAGGGAGAGTGGTTCTATGGGATAATCATGGAGAGTGGTGGGATAATCATGGAGAGTGGTTCTATGGGATAATCAGGGAGAGTGGTGGGATAATCAGGGAGAGTAGTGGGATAATCAGGGAGAGTGGTGGGATAATCAGGGAGAGTGGTTCTATGGGATAATCAGGGAGAGTGGTGGGATAATCAGGGAGAGTGGTGGGATAATCAGGGAGAGTAGTGGGATAATCAGGGAGAGTAGTGGGATAATCAGGGAGAGTGGTTCTATGGGATAATCAGGGAGAGTGGTGGGATAATCAGGGAGAGTAGTGGAATAATCAGGGAGAGTGGTTCTATGGGATAATCAGGGAGAGTGGTGGGATAATCAGGGAGAGTGGTTCTATGGGATAATCATGGAGAGTGGTGGGATAATCATGGAGAGTGGTTCTATGGGATAATCAGGGAGAGTGGTTCTATGGGATAATCATGGAGAGTGGTTCTATGGGATAATCAGGGAGAGTGGTTCTATGGGATAATCATGGAGAGTGGTGGGATAATCAGGGAGAGTGGTGGGATAATCAGGGAGAGTGGTGGGATAATCAGGGAGAGTGGTGGGATAATCAGGGAGAGTGGTTCTATGGGATAATCAGGGAGAGTGGTGGGATAATCAGGGAGAGTGGTGGGATAATCAGGGAGAGTGGTGGGATAATCAGGGAGAGTGGTTCTATGGGATAATCATGGAGAGTGGTTCTATGGGATAATCATGGAGAGTGGTTCTATGGGATAATCAGGGAGAGTGGTTCTATGGGATAATCAGGGAGAGTGGTTCTATGGGATAATCAGGGAGAGTGGTTCTATGGGATAATCAGGGAGAGTGGTTCTATGGGATAATCAGGGAGAGTGGTTCTATGGGATAATCATGGAGAGTGGTGGGATAATCAGGGAGAGTGGTTCTATGGGATAATCATGGAGAGTGGTGGGATAATCATGGAGAGTGGTTCTATGGGATAATCAGGGAGAGTGGTGGGATAATCAGGGAGAGTAGTGGGATAATCAGGGAGAGTGGTGGGATAATCAGGGAGAGTAGTGGGATAATCAGGGAGAGTGGTGGGATAATCAGGGAGAGTGGTGGGATAATCAGGGAGAGTGGTTCTATGGGATAATCAGGGAGAGTGGTGGGATAATCAGGGAGAGTAGTGGGATAATCAGGGAGAGTGGTTCTATGGGATAATCAGGGAGAGTGGTGGGATAATCAGGGAGAGTGGTTCTATGGGATAATCATGGAGAGTGGTGGGATAATCATGGAGAGTGGTTCTATGGGATAATCAGGGAGAGTGGTTCTATGGGATAATCATGGAGAGTGGTTCTATGGGATAATCAGGGAGAGTGGTTCTATGGGATAATCAGGGAGAGTGGTTCTATGGGATAATCATGGAGAGTGGTGGGATAATCAGGGAGAGTGGTGGGATAATCAGGGAGAGTGGTGGGATAATCAGGGAGAGTGGTTGGATAATCAGGGAGAGTGGTGGGATAATCAGGGAGAGTGGTTCTATGGGATAATCAGGGAGAGTGGTGGGATAATCAGGGAGAGTGGTGGGATAATCAGGGAGAGTGGTTCTATGGTATAATCATGGAGAGTGGTTCTATGGGATAATCATGGAGAGTGGTTCTATGGGATAATCAGGGAGAGTGGTTCTATGGGATAATCAGGGAGAGTGGTTCTATGGGATAATCAGGGAGAGTGGTTCTATGGGATAATCAGGGAGAGTGGTGGGATAATCAGGGAGAGTGGTTCTATGGGATAATCAGGGAGAGTGGTTCTATGGGATAATCAGGGAGAGTGGTTCTATGGGATAATCATGGAGAGTGGTGGGATAATCAGGGAGAGTGGTTCTATGGGATAATCATGGAGAGTGGTGGGATAATCATGGAGAGTGGTTCTATGGGATAATCAGGGAGAGTGGTGGGATAATCAGGGAGAGTAGTGGGATAATCAGGGAGAGTGGTTCTATGGGATAATCAGGGAGAGTGGTGGGATAATCAGCGAGAGTGGTGGGATAATCAGGGAGAGTAGTGGGATAATCAGGGAGAGTGGTTCTATGGGATAATCAGGGAGAGTGGTGGGATAATCAGGGAGAGTGGTGGGATAATCAGGGAGAGTAGTGGGATAATCAGGGAGAGTGGTGGGATAATCAGGGAGAGTGGTGGGATAATCAGGGAGAGTGGTTCTATGGGATAATCAGGGAGAGTGGTGGGATAATCAGGGAGAGTGGTGGGATAATCAGGGAGAGTGGTTCTATGGGATAATCAGGGAGAGTGGTGGGATAATCAGGGAGAGTGGTGGGATAATCAGGGAGAGTGGTTCTATGGTATAATCATGGAGAGTGGTTCTATGGGATAATCAGGGAGAGTGGTGGGATAATCAGGGAGAGTGGTTCTATGGGATAATCATGGAGAGTGGTGGGATAATCATGGAGAGTGGTTCTATGGGATAATCAGGGAGAGTGGTTCTATGGGATAATCATGGAGAGTGGTTCTATGGGATAATCAGGGAGAGTGGTTCTATGGGATAATCAGGGAGAGTGGTTCTATGGGATAATCATGGAGAGTGGTGGGATAATCAGGGAGAGTGGTGGGATAATCAGGGAGAGTGGTGGGATAATCAGGGAGAGTGGTTGGATAATCAGGGAGAGTGGTTCTATGGGATAATCAGGGAGAGTGGTTCTATGGGATAATCATGGAGAATGGTTCTATGGGATAATCAGGGAGAGTGGTTCTATGGGATAATCAGGGAGAGTGGTTCTATGGGATAATCAGGGAGAGTGGTTCTATGGGATAATCAGGGAGAGTGGTTCTATGGGATAATCAGGGAGAGTGGTTCTATGGGATAATCATGGAGAGTGGTTCTGTGGGATAATCAGGGAGAGTGGTTCTATGGGATAATCAGGGAGAGTGGTGGGATAATCAGGGAGAGTGGTTCTATGGGATAATCAGGGAGAGTAGTGGGATAATCATGGAGAGTGGTTCTATGGGATAATCAGGGAGAGTGGTTCTATGGGATAATCATGGAGAGTGGTTCTATGGGATAATCAGGGAGAGTGGTTCTATGGGATAATCAGGGAGAGTGGTTCTATGGGATAATCATGGAGAGTGGTGGGATAATCAGGGAGAGTGGTGGGATAATCAGGGAGAGTGGTGGGATAATCAGGGAGAGTGGTTGGATAATCAGGGAGAGTGGTGGGATAATCATGGAGAGTGGTTCTATGGGATAATCAGGGAGAGTGGTGGGATAATCAGGGAGAGTGGTGGGATAATCAGGGAGAGTGGTGGGATAATCAGGGAGAGTGGTTCTATGGGATAATCATGGAGAGTGGTTCTATGGGATAATCATGGAGAGTGGTTCTATGGGATAATCAGGGAGAGTGGTTCTATGGGATAATCAGGGAGAGTGGTTCTATGGGATAATCAGGGAGAGTGGTTCTATGGGATAATCATGGAGAGTGGTTCTATGGGATAATCATGGAGAGTGGTTCTATGGGATAATCAGGGAGAGTGGTTCTATGGGATAATCAGGGAGAGTGGTTCTATGGGATAATCAGGGAGAGTGGTGGGATAATCAGGGAGAGTGGTTCTATGGGATAATCAGGGAGAGTGGTTCTATGGGATAATCAGGGAGAGTGGTTCTATGGGATAATCAGGGAGAGTGGTTCTATGGGATAATCATGGAGAGTGGTTCTATGGGATAATCATGGAGAGTGGTTCTATGGGATAATCATGGAGAGTGGTTCTATGGGATAATCATGGAGAGTGGTTCTATGGGATAATCAGGGAGAGTGGTTCTATGGGATAATCATGGAGAGTGGTTCTATGGGATAATCAGGGAGAGTGGTGGGATAATCAGGGAGAGTGGTTCTATGGGATAATCAGGGAGAGTGGTGGGATAATCAGGGAGAGTGGTTCTATGGGATAATCAGGGAGAGTGTTGGGATAATCAGGGAGAGTGTTGGGATAATCAGGGAGAGTGGTTCTATGGGATAATCAGGGAGAGTGGTTCTATGGGATAATCAGGGAGAGTGGTGGGATAATCAGGGAGAGTGGTGGGATAATCAGGGAGAGTAGTGGGATAATCATGGAGAGTGGTTCTATGGGATAATCAGGGAGAGTGGTGGGATAATCAGGGAGAGTGGTGGGATAATCAGGGAGAGTAGTGGGATAATCAGGGAGAGTGGTGGGATAATCAGGGAGAGTGGTTCTATGGGATAATCAGGGAGAGTGGTGGGATAATCAGGGAGAGTGGTTCTATGGGATAATCATGGAGAGTGGTGGGATAATCATGGAGAGTGGTTCTATGGGATAATCAGGGAGAGTGGTGGGATAATCAGGGAGAGTGGTGGGATAATCAGGGAGAGTGGTGGGATAATCAGGGAGAGTGGTTCTATGGGATAATCAGGGAAAGTGGTGGGATAATCATGGAGAGTGGTTCTATGGGATAATCAGGGAGAGTGGTGGGATAATCAGGGAGAGTGGTGGAATAATCAGGGAGAGTGGTGGGATAATCATGGAGAGTGGTTCTATGGGATAATCATGGAGAGTGGTGGGATAATCATGGAGAGTGGTGGGATAATCAGGGAGAGTGGTTCTATGGGATAATCAGGGAAAGTGGTTCTATGGGATAATCATGGAGAGTGGTGGGATAATCAGGGAGAGTGGTTCTATGGGATAATCAGGGAGAGTGGTGGGATAATCAGGGAGAGTGGTGGGATAATCAGGGAGAGTAGTGGGATCATCAGGGAGAGTGGTGGGATAATCAGGGAGAGTGGTGGGATAATCAAGGAGAGTGGTTCTATGGGATAATCAGGGAGAGTAGTGGGATAATCATGGAGAGTGGTGGGATAATCAGGGAGAGTGGTTCTATGGGATAATCAAGAGAGTGGTGGGATAATCAGGGAGAGTGGTGGGATAATCAGGGAGAGTAGTGGGATAATCAGGGAGAGTGGTGGGATAATCAGGGAGAGTGGTTCTATGGGATAATCAGGGAGAGTGGTGGGATAATCAGGGAGAGTAGTGGGATAATCAGGGAGAGTGGTGGGATAATCAGGGAGAGTGGTTCTATGGGATAATCAGGGAGAGTGGTGGGATAATCAGGGAGAGTGGTGGGATAATCAGGGAGAGTAGTGGGATAATCAGGGAGAGTGGTTCTATGGGATAATCAGGGAGAGTGGTGGGATAATCAGGGAGAGTGGTGGGATAATCAGGGAGAGTAGTGGGATAATCAGGGAGAGTAGTGGGATAATCATGGAGAGTGGTGGGATAATCAGGGAGAGTGGTTCTATGGGATAATCAAGAGAGTGGTGGGATAATCAGGGAGAGTGGTGGGATAATCAGGGAGAGTAGTGGGATAATCAGGGAGAGTGGTGGGATAATCAGGGAGAGTGGTTCTATGGGATAATCAGGGAGAGTGGTGGGATAATCAGGGAGAGTAGTGGGATAATCAGGGAGAGTGGTGGGATAATCAGGGAGAGTGGTGGGATAATCAGGGAGAGTGGTTCTATGGTATAATCATGGAGAGTGGTTCTATGGGATAATCATGGAGAGTGGTTCTATGGGATAATCAGGGAGAGTGGTTCTATGGGATAATCAGGGAGAGTGGTTCTATGGGATAATCAGGGAGAGTGGTTCTATGGGATAATCAGGGAGAGTGGTGGGATAATCAGGGAGAGTGGTTCTATGGGATAATCAGGGAGAGTGGTTCTATGGGATAATCAGGGAGAGTGGTTCTATGGGATAATCATGGAGAGTGGTGGGATAATCAGGGAGAGTGGTTCTATGGGATAATCATGGAGAGTGGTGGGATAATCATGGAGAGTGGTTCTATGGGATAATCAGGGAGAGTGGTGGGATAATCAGGGAGAGTAGTGGGATAATCAGGGAGAGTGGTTCTATGGGATAATCAGGGAGAGTGGTGGGATAATCAGCGAGAGTGGTGGGATAATCAGGGAGAGTAGTGGGATAATCAGGGAGAGTGGTTCTATGGGATAATCAGGGAGAGTGGTGGGATAATCAGGGAGAGTGGTGGGATAATCAGGGAGAGTAGTGGGATAATCAGGGAGAGTGGTGGGATAATCAGGGAGAGTGGTGGGATAATCAGGGAGAGTGGTTCTATGGGATAATCAGGGAGAGTGGTGGGATAATCAGGGAGAGTGGTGGGATAATCAGGGAGAGTGGTTCTATGGGATAATCAGGGAGAGTGGTGGGATAATCAGGGAGAGTGGTGGGATAATCAGGGAGAGTGGTTCTATGGTATAATCATGGAGAGTGGTTCTATGGGATAATCAGGGAGAGTGGTGGGATAATCAGGGAGAGTGGTTCTATGGGATAATCATGGAGAGTGGTGGGATAATCATGGAGAGTGGTTCTATGGGATAATCAGGGAGAGTGGTTCTATGGGATAATCATGGAGAGTGGTTCTATGGGATAATCAGGGAGAGTGGTTCTATGGGATAATCAGGGAGAGTGGTTCTATGGGATAATCATGGAGAGTGGTGGGATAATCAGGGAGAGTGGTGGGATAATCAGGGAGAGTGGTGGGATAATCAGGGAGAGTGGTTGGATAATCAGGGAGAGTGGTGGGATAATCAGGGAGAGTGGTTCTATGGGATAATCAGGGAGAGTGGTGGGATAATCAGGGAGAGTGGTGGGATAATCAGGGAGAGTGGTTCTATGGTATAATCATGGAGAGTGGTTCTATGGGATAATCATGGAGAGTGGTTCTATGGGATAATCAGGGAGAGTGGTTCTATGGGATAATCAGGGAGAGTGGTTCTATGGGATAATCAGGGAGAGTGGTTCTATGGGATAATCAGGGAGAGTGGTTCTATGGGATAATCAGGGAGAGTGGTTCTATGGGATAATCATGGAGAGTGGTGGGATAATCAGGGAGAGTGGTTCTATGGGATAATCATGGAGAGTGGTGGGATAATCATGGAGAGTGGTTCTATGGGATAATCAGGGAGAGTGGTGGGATAATCAGGGAGAGTAGTGGGATAATCAGGGAGAGTGGTTCTATGGGATAATCAGGGAGAGTGGTGGGATAATCAGCGAGAGTGGTGGGATAATCAGGGAGAGTAGTGGGATAATCAGGGAGAGTGGTTCTATGGGATAATCAGGGAGAGTGGTGGGATAATCAGGGAGAGTGGTGGGATAATCAGGGAGAGTAGTGGGATAATCAGGGAGAGTGGTGGGATAATCAGGGAGAGTGGTGGGATAATCAGGGAGAGTGGTTCTATGGGATAATCAGGGAGAGTGGTGGGATAATCAGGGAGAGTAGTGGGATAATCAGGGAGAGTGGTTCTATGGGATAATCAGGGAGAGTGGTGGGATAATCAGGGAGAGTGGTTCTATGGGATAATCATGGAGAGTGGTGGGATAATCATGGAGAGTGGTTCTATGGGATAATCAGGGAGAGTGGTGGGATAATCAGGGAGAGTGGTGGGATAATCAGGGAGAGTGGTTCTATGGGATAATCATGGAGAGTGGTGGGATAATCATGGAGAGTGGTTCTATGGGATAATCAGGGAGAGTGGTGGGATAATCAGGGAGAGTGGTGGGATAATCGTGGAGAGTGGTTCTATGGGATAATCATGGAGAGTGGTGGGATAATCATGGAGAGTGGTGGGATAATCAGGGAGAGTGGTTCTATGGGATAATCAGGGAAAGTGGTTCTATGGGATAATCATGGAGAGTGGTGGGATAATCAGGGAGAGTGGTTCTATGGGATAATCATGGAGAGTGGTGGGATAATCATGGAGAGTGGTTCTATGGGATAATCAGGGAGAGTGGTGGGATAATCAGGGAGAGTGGTGGGATAATCATGGAGAGTGGTTCTATGGGATAATCATGGAGAGTGGTGGGATAATCAGGGAGAGTGGTGGGATAATCAGGGAGAGTGGTTCTATGGGATAATCAGGGAGAGTGGTGGGATACTCAGGGAGAGTGGTGGGATAATCAGGGAGAGTGGTGGGATAATCAGGGAGAGTGGTTCTATGGGATAATCAGGGAGAGTGGTTCTATGGGATAATCATGGAGAGTGGTTCTATGGGATAATCATGGAGAGTGGTGGGATAATCAGGGAGAGTGGTGGGATAATCAGGGAGAGTGGTGGGATAATCAGGGAGAGTGGTTCTATGGGATAATCAGGGAGAGTGATTCTATGGGATAATCAGGGAGAGTGGTTCTATGGGATAATCATGGAGAATGGTTCTATGGGATAATCAGGGAGAGTGGTTCTATGGGATAATCAGGGAGAGTGGTTCTATGGGATAATCAGGGAGAGTGGTTCTATGGGATAATCAGGGAGAGTGGTTCTATGGGATAATCAGGGAGAGTGGTTCTATGGGATAATCATGGAGAGTGGTTCTGTGGGATAATCAGGGAGAGTGGTTCTATGGGATAATCAGGGAGAGTGGTGGGATAATCAGGGAGAGTGGTGGGATAATCAGGGAGAGTGGTGGGATAATCAGGGAGAGTGGTTCTATGGGATAATCATGGAGAGTGGTTCTATGGGATAATCATGGAGAGTGGTTCTATGGGATAATCAGGGAGAGTGGTTCTATGGGATAATCAGGGAGAGTGGTTCTATGGGATAATCAGGGAGAGTGGTTCTATGGGATAATCAGGGAGAGTGGTGGGATAATCAGGGAGAGTGGTTCTATGGGATAATCAGGGAGAGTGGTTCTATGGGATAATCAGAGAGAGTGGTTCTATGGGATAATCATGGAGAGTGGTTCTATGGGATAATCAGGGAGAGTGGTTCTATGGGATAATCAGGGAGAGTGGTTCTATGGGATAATCAAGGAGAGTGGTTCTATGGGATAATCAGGGAGAGTGGTGGGATAATCAGGGAGAGTGGTTCTATGGGATAATCAGGGAGAGTGTTGGGATAATCAGGGAGAGTGTTGGGATAATCAGGGAGAGTGGTTCTATGGGATAATCAGGGAGAGTGGTTCTATGGGATAATCAGGGAGAGTGGTTCTATGGGATAATCAGGGAGAGTGGTTCTATGGGATAATCAGGGAGAGTGGTTCTATGGGATAATCATGGAGAGTGGTTCTATGGGATAATCAGGGAGAGTGGTGGGATAATCAGGGAGAGTGGTTCTATGGGATAATCAGGGAGAGTGGTGGGATAATCAGGGAGAGTGGTTCTATGGGATAATCAGGGAGAGTGTTGGGATAATCAGGGAGAGTGGTTCTATGGGATAATCAGGGAGAGTGGTTCTATGGGATAATCAGGGAGAGTGGTTCTATGGGATAATCAGGGAGAGTGGTTCTATGGGATAATCATGGAGAATGGTTCTATGGGATAATCAGGGAGAGTGGTTCTATGGGATAATCAGGGAGAGTGGTTCTATGGGATAATCAGGGAGAGTGGTTCTATGGGATAATCAGGGAGAGTGGTTCTATGGGATAATCAGGGAGAGTGGTTCTTCTGGCCTATAGCACTGCTGATAATCAACTAATGGAGCAGGAAGAGAGAGAGGAAGTGTGTCTATATTATTGCTGGACCTTTGGCTTATTGCCACATGCATCACCAGATCTCCTACATACTGGAACAAGGTGAACACAACCTGCTGAACACACACACACACACGCACACACACACACACACACAGATACAACTACAGGACCTGGTTGACCTGACATGTAGGGGTTCAGGTGACAAGCTGACCCTTGATTATTCACTCCAGAGGAAACTAGGAGAGGAGACGAGGAGGCAATGGGGGAGTGTTGATACATGAAGTGTTTGTCTCATCTCAGGGTAACAGAGTGCTGGCGACAACGTCTCCATCTGATGATGTCACAGATGAGTTCACAGGAGGGACGTACGTTCGGTTTGGAATTCCTGAAGACAAGATCCGGAGAAGCTGGCCTGGACTACGAGGTAACAACCACATATATCTATCTATCCCTCTATCTCTCTGAAATCAGACCCCTTGACTTTTTCCACTTTTTGTTACATTACAGCCTTATTCTAAAATCAATCAAAAATTCTCATCAATCTACACACAATACCCCATAATGACAAAGCAAAAACTGTTTTTTAGACATTTTTGCAAATGTATTAAAAAAAAACAACAAGAGAAGAATTACATTTCCAGAGGTATTCAGACCTTTTACTCAGTACTTTGTTGAAGCACTTTTGTCAGCATCTACAGCCTGGAGTCTTCTTGGGTTTGACGCTACCAGCTTGGCACACCTCTATTTGGGGAGTTTCTCCCATTCTTCTCTGCAGATACTCTCAAGGTCTGTCAGGTTGGATGTCCTGAAGCCATTCCTGCATTGTCTTGGCCGTGTGGTTAGGGTCATTGTCCTGTTGGTAGGTGAACCTTCACCCCAGTCTGAGGTCCTGAGTGCTCTGGAGCAGGTTTTCATCAAGGATCTCTCTGTACGTTGCTCCGTACATCTGTGCCTCGATCCTGACTAGTCTCCCAGCTGCTGAAAAACATCCCCACAGCATGATGCTGCCACCACCATGCTTCACCGTAGGGATGGTGCAAAGTTTCCTCCAGACGTGACGCTTGGAATTCAGGCCAGAGTTCAATCTTGGTTTCATCAAGAACAGAGAATCTTGTTTATCATGGTTTGAGAGTCCTTTAGGTGCCTTTTGGCAAACTCCAAGCAGGCTGTCTTGTGCCTTTTACTGAGGAGTGGTTTCCGTCTGGCCACTACCATAAAGGCCTGATTGGTGCTGCAAAGATGGTTGTCCTTCTGGAATGTTCTCCCATCTCCACAGAGGAACTCTATCAGAGTGAACATCAGGTTCTTGGTCACCTCCCTGACCGAGGCGCTTTTCCCTCGATTGCTCAGTTTGGCCGGCAGCCAGCTCTATGAAGAGTCTTTGTGGTTCCAAACTGCATGCATTTAAGAATGATGGAGATCCTCTGTGTTCTTGTGGACCTTCAATGCTGCAGAAATGTTTTGGTCTGTGCCTCGACACAATCTTGTCTCTGAGCTCTACGGACAATTCCTTCAACCTCATGGCTTGGTTTTTGCTCTGACATCACTGTCACCTGTGGGACCTCATATAATTGTTTTTTTAACCTTTATTTAACGAGGCAAGTCAGTTAAGAACAAATTCTTATTTACAATGACGGCCTACACCGGCCAAACTCGGACGACGCTGGGCCAATTGTGTGCCGCCCTATGGGACTCCCAACCACGGCCAGTTGTGATACAGTCTGGATTCGAACCTGGTTGTCTGTAGTGACACATCTAGCACTGTGATGCAGTGTCTTAGACTACTGCGCCACTTGCGAGCCTAAATATATAGACAGGTGTGTGTCTTTCCAAATCATGTCCAATCAATAGAATTTACCACAGGTGGACTCTAATCAAGTTGTAGAAACATCTCAAGGATGATCAATGGAAACAGGATGCAGCTGAGCTCAATTTCGAATCTCATAACAAAGGATCTGAATACTTACGTAAATAAGGTATTTCAGTTTATTTTTAATGAATTTGCAAACATAAAAAAAACAGCTTTTGCTTTGTCATTATGGGGTATTGTGGGTAGATTGATGTCATTATGGGGTATTGTGGGTAGATTGATGTCATTATGGGGTATTGTGTGTAGATTGATGTCATTATGGGGTATTGTGGGTAGATTGATGTCATTATGGGGTATTGTGGGTAGATTGATGTCATTATGGTGTATTGTGGGTAGATTGATGTCATTATGGGGTATTGTGGGTAGATTGATGTCATTATGGTGTATTGTGGGTAGATTGATGTCATTATGGTGTATTGTGGGTAGATTGATGTCATTATGGGGTATTGTGGGTAGATTGATGTCATTATGGTGTACTGTGTGTAGATTGATGTCATTATGGGGTATTGTGGGTAGATTGATGTCATTATGGGGTATTGTGGGTAGATTGATGTCATTATGGGGTATTGTGTGTAGATTGATGTCATTATGGTGTATTGTGGGTAGATTTATGTCATTATGGGGTATTGTGGGTAGATTTATGTCATTATGGGGTATTGTGGGTAGATTGATGTCATTATGGGGTATTGTGGGTAGATTGATGTCATTATGGGGTATTGTGGGTAGATTGATGTCATTATGGGTTATTGTGTGTAGATTGATGTCATTATGGGGTATTGTGGGTAGATTGATGTCATTATGGGTTATTGTGTGTAGATTGATGTCATTATGGGGTATTGTGGGTAGATTGATGTCATTATGGGGTATTGTGTGTAGATTGATGTCATTATGGGGTATTGTGGGTAGATTGATGTCATTATGGGGTATTGTGGGTAGATTGATGTCATTATGGGGTATTGTGTGTAGATTGATGTCATTATGGGGTATTGTGGGTAGATTGATGTTATTATGGGGTATCGTGTGTAGATTGATGTCATTATGGGGTATTGTGGGTAGATTGATGTCATTATGGGGTATTGTGGGTAGATTGATGTCATTATGGGGTATTGTGGGTAGATTGATGTCATTATGGGGCATTGTGGGTAGATTGATGTCATTATGGGGTATTGTGTGTAGATTGATGTCATTATGGGGTATTGTGGGTAGATTGATGTTATTATGGGGTATCGTGTGTAGATTGATGTCATTATGGGGTATTGTGGGTAGATTGATGTCAGTCATTAGCAGAAGATAATAATGTTGTGCTCATTAGGTTGATGGAGATCAAGTGAACCCCAGTTTCATTAAGTGTTTTAGTAATCTAGAAAGACTGTAATATTGAATTATTTGTGTGTTTGTAAACGTATGCAATGATTCTACCGAATGTTTGTTCACTATGGATACCTACAGGGAGCACTGTACTCCATCTCCCCCCCTCCAGATATGTTTCTTCACAGGTACATCGTTGCCAGGGTGATCTGGGCCTACATGTTGTCTATAGCAGTGACCTATAGCATCACTCTGTGTCTGTTCCCTGGTCTGGAATCAGAGATACACAACCCAACACTGGGGGAGTGGCTACCTATACTCGTCATGGCCACATTCAACATGGCCGACTTTGTTGGCAAGGTCAGTCTACTAGTCCAGGGGTTCTCAAACCTCTCCTTGGGGACCCCAGATATTTCACAATGTTGTTGTAGCTCTGAACTAGCTCAGTCAAGGGCTTGGTGATTGGTTAACAAGTTGAATCACCTAGTCAAGGGCTTGATGATTGGTTAACAAGTTGAATCAGCTAGTCAAGGGCTTGGTGATTGGTTAACAAGTTGAATCACCTAGTCAAGGGCTTGGTGATTGGTTAACAAGTTTGGAACAGCTGGGGGTCCCTGAGGAGAGGCTTGGAAAGCCTGGGGGTCCCAGATGAGAGGTTTGGAACGACTGGGGGTCCCCGAGGAGAGGTTTGGAATGACTGGGGGTTCCAGAGGAAAGGTTTGGAACGGCTGGGGGTTCCAGGAGAGAGGTTTGGAACAACTGTGGGTCCCAGAGGAGAGAATTGAAATGACTGGGCGTTCCAGGAGAGAGGTTTGGAACAACTGGGGGTTCCAGGAGAGAGGTTTGGAACAACTGTGGGTCCCAGAGGAGAGAATTGAAATGACTGGGCGTTCCAGGAGAGAGGTTTGGAACGACTGGGGCTTCCAGGAGAGAGGTTTGGAACAACTGTGGGTCCCAGAGGAGAGAATTGAAATGACTGGGCGTTCCAGGAGAGAGGTTTGGAACGACTGGGGGTTCCAGGAGAGAGGTTTGGAACGACTGGGGGTCCCAGAGGAGAGGTTTGGAATGACTGGGGGTCGCATGGGAGAGGTTTGATAACCACTGGACTAGCCACTCTCATATGTAGTTGTCTTGCCTACCTTAGTTGAATGATTGGAAGTCTGAAAGTGTGTCTGCTAAGTAATCTTCCTTTCAGTCGGATGGATGGATGGATGGATGGTAGGAATGTGGACGGATAGATGGATGGATGGATGGTAGGAATGTGGACGGATAGATGGATGGATGGATGGATGGATGGTAGGAATGTGGATGGATGGATGGATGGATGGTAGGAATGTGGATGGATGGATGGATGGTAGGAATGTGGATGGATGGATGGATGGTAGGAATGTGGATGGATGGATGGATGGATGGTAGGAATGTAAATGGCTGGATGGATGGATGGAATGTAGATAAATGGATGGATGGATGGATGGATGGATGGATGGATGGAATGTAGATAAATGGATGGATGGAATGTAGATAAATGGATGGATGGATGGATGGATGGAATGTAGATAAATGGATGGATGGAATGTAGATAAATGGATGGATGGATGGATGGATGGATGGATGGATGGTAGGAATGTAAATGGATGGATGGATGGATGGATGGATGGATGGATGGATGGATGGATGGATGGATGGATGGATGGATGGTAGATAAATGGATGGATGGATGGAATGTAGATAAATGGATGGATGGATGGATGGAATGTAGATAAATGGATGGATGGATGGATGGATGGATGGATGGTAGGAATATGGATAGATAGATGGATGGATGGTAGGAATGTAGATGGGTGGATGGATGGATGGATGGTAGGAATGTGGATGGATGGATGGTAGGAATGTGGATGGATAGATGGATGGATGGATGGATGGTAGGAATGTGGACGGATAGATGGATGGATGGATGGATGGATGGTAGGAATGTGGATGGATGGATGGATGGCAGGAATGTGGATGGATGGATGGATGGTAGGAATGTGGATGGATGGATGGATGGATGGTAGGAATGTGGATGGATGGATGGATGGATGGTAGGAATGTAAATGGCTGGATGGATGGATGGAATGTAGATAAATGGATGAATGGATGGATGGATGGTAGGAATGTGGATGGATGAATGGATGGATGGATGGTAGGAATGTAAATGGATGGATGATGGATGGATGGATGGATGGATGGTAGATAAATGGATGGATGGATGGAATGTAGATAAATGGATGGATGGATGGATGGATGGAATGTAGATAAATGGATGGATGGATGGATGGATGGAATGTAAATGAATGGATGGATGGATGGATGGATGGATGGATGGAATGTAGATAAATGGATGGATGGATGGATGGATGGATGGAATGTAAATGAATGGATGGATGGATGGATGGATGGATGGAATGTAGATAAATGGATGGATGGATGGATGGTAGATAAATGGATGGATGGATGGATGGATGGTAGGAATGTAAATGGGTGGATGGATGGATGGAATGTAGATGAATGGATGGATGGATGGATGGATGGATGGAATGTAGATGAATGGATGGATGGATGGATGGATGGATGGATGGATGGATGGATGGATGGAATGTAGATAAATGGATGGATGGATGGATGGAATGTAGATGAATGGATGGATGGATGGATGGATGGATGGATGGATGGTAGGAATGTAAATGGCTGGATGGATGGATGGAATGTAGATGAATGGATGGATGGATGGTAGATAAATGGATGGATGGATGGATGGATGGATGGTAGGAATGTAAATGGATGGATGTATGGATGGAATGTAGATAAATGGATGGATGGATGTATGGATGGAATGTAGATAAATGGATGGATGGATGGATGTATGGATGGAATGTAGATAAATGGATGGATGGATGGATGGATGGATGTATGGATGGAATGTAGATAAATGGATGGATGGATGGATGGATGTATGGATGGAATGTAGATAAATGGATGGATGGATGGATGGATGGAATGTAGATAAATGGATGGATGGAATGTAGATGAATGGATGGATGGATGTATGGATGGAATGTAGATAAATGGATGGATGGATGGATGGATGTATGGATGGAATGTAGATAAATGGATGGATGGATGTATGGATGGAATGTAGATAAATGGATGGATGGATGGATGGATGTATGGATGGAATGTAGATAAATGGATGGATGGATGGATGGATGGAATGTAGATAAATGGATGGATGGAATGTAGATGAATGGATGGATGGATGGATGGATGGATGGATGGATGGATGGAATGTAGATAAATGGATGGATGGAATGTAGATGAATGGATGGATGGATGGATGGATGGATGGAATGTAGATAAATGGATGGATGGATGGATGGAATGTAGATGAATGGATGGATGGATGGATGGATGGATGGATGGATGGAATGTAGATAAATGGATGGATGGAATGTAGATAAATGGATGGATGGATGGTAGATAAATGAATGGATGGATGGATGGATGGATGGAATATAAATAGATGGATGGATGGTAGGAATATAAATAGATGGATGGATGGAATGTAGATAAATGGATGGATGGATGGATGGATGGATGGAATATAAATAGATGGATGGATGGTAGGAATATAAATGGATGGATGGATGGATGGTAGGAATATAAATGGATGGATGGATGGATGGATGGATGGCAGGAATGTGGATAGATAGATGGATGGATGATGCATATACTGATATAGAGGCTGCCTCACTAACCCCTCTGCACTTTCCAGATCCTGGCTGCGATGCCCTATGAGTGGACGGGGGGGCACCTGCTAATCTTCTCCTGTCTGCGGGTGGTGTTCATCCCTCTGATGGTGATGTGTGTGTACCCGTCCTCCGCCCCAACCCTGGCCCACCCTGCCTGGCCCTGCCTCTTTTCTCTGCTCATGGGCGTAACCAACGGTTACTTCGGATCAGTCCCAATGATACAGGCTTCTGGGAAGGTCCCGCCGGAACAGAGAGAACTAGCAGGTGATGTGGTGGGGTGGTGAGGTGGAGCGGTGGTGGGGTGGTGGGGTTTTGGGGTGATGAGGTAGAGAGGTGGTGGGGTGGATGGGTTTTGGGGTGGTGAGGTGGAGAGGTGGTGGGGTTTTGGGGTGGTGAGGTAGAGAGGTGGTGGGGTGGTGGGGTGGATGGGTTTTGGGGTGGTGAGGTAGAGCGGTGGTGGGGTGGTGGGGTGGTGAGGTAGAGAGGTGGTGGGGTGGTGGGGTAGTGGGGTTTTGGGGTGGAGCGGTGGAAGGGTGGAGTGGTGGGGGGGTAGAGCGGTGGTGGGGTGGTGAGGTGGAGCGGTGGTGAGGTGGAGAGGTGGTGAGGTGGAGCGGTGGTGGGGTTTTGGGGTGGTGAGGTGGTGAGGTGGAGAGGTGGTGGGGTGGTGAGGTGGTGAGGTGGTGGGGTTTTGGGGTAGAGTGGTGGTGGTGGGGTAGAATGGTGGGGTAGAGTGGTGGTGGTGGGGTAGAGTGGTGGGGTAGAGTGGTGGGGTAGAATGGTGGGGTAGAGTGGTGGTGGTGGGGTAGAGTGGTGGTGGTGGGGTAGAGTGGTGGTGGTGGGGTAGAGTGGTGGGGTAGAGTGGTGGGGTAGAGTGGTGGGGTAGAATGGTGGGGTAGAGTGGTGGTGGTGGGGTAGAGTGGTGGTGGTGGGGTAGAGTGGTGGTGGTGGGGTAGAGTGGTGGGGTAGAATGGTGGGGTAGAGTGGCGGTGGTGGGGTAGAGTGGTGGTGGTGGGGTAGAGTGGTGGTGGTGGGGTAGAGTGGTGGGGTAGAGTGGTGGGGTAGAGTGGTGGTGGTGGGGTAGAGTGGTGGTGGTGGGGTAGAGTGGTGGGGTAGAGTGGTGGGGTAGAGTGGTGGTGGTGGGGTAGAGTGGTGGGGTAGAGTGGTGGGGTAGAGTGGTGGTGGTGGGGTAGAGTGGTGGGGTAGAGTGGTGGGGTAGAATGGTGGGGTAGAGTGGTGGGGTAGAGTGGTGGGGTAGAGTGGTGGGGTAGAGTGGTGGTGGTGGGGTAGAGTGGTGGTGGTGGGGTAGAGTGGTGGGGTAGAGTGGTGGTGTAGAGTGGTGGGGTAGAGTGGTGGTGGTGGGGTAGAGTGGTGGGGTAGAGTGGTGGTGGTGGGGTAGAGTGGTGGGGTAGAGTGGTGGGGTAGAGTGGTGGGGTAGAGTGGTGGGGTAGAATGGTGGGGTAGAGTGGTGGTGGTGGGGTAGAGTGGTGGTGGTGGGGTAGAGTGGTGGGGTAGAGTGGTGGGGTAGAGTGGTGGTGGGGGGGTAGAGTGGTGGTGGTGGGGTAGAGTGGTGGGGTAGAGTGGTGGGGTAGAGTGGTGGTGGTGGGGTAGAGTGGTGGTGGTGGGGTAGAGTGGTGGTGGTGGGGTAGAGTGGTGGGGTAGAGTGGTGGTGGTGGTGTAGAGTGGTGGGGTAGAGTGGTGGGGTAGAGTGGTGGTGGTGGGGTAGAGTGGTGGGGTAGAGTGGTGGTGTAGAGTGGTGGTGTAGAGTGGTGGGGTAGAGTGGTGGTGGTGGGGTAGAGTGGTGGGGTAGAGTGGTGGTGGTGGGGTAGAGTGGTGGGGTAGAGTGGTGGGGTAGAGTGGTGGGGTAGAGTGGTGGGGTAGAATGGTGGGGTAGAGTGGTGGTGGTGGGGTAGAGTGGTGGTGGTGGGGTAGAGTGGTGGTGGTGGGGTAGAGTGGTGGTGGTGGGGTAGAGTGGTGGGGTAGAATGGTGGGGTAGAGTGGTGGTGGTGGGGTAGAGTGGTGGTGGTGGGGTAGAGTGGTGGTGGTGGGGTAGAGTGGTGGGGTAGAGTGGTGGGGTAGAGTGGTGGGGTAGAATGGTGGGGTAGAGTGGTGGTGGTGGGGTAGAGTGGTGGTGGTGGGGTAGAGTGGTGGTGGTGGGGTAGAGTGGTGGGGTAGAATGGTGGGGTAGAGTGGTGGTGGTGGGGTAGAGTGGTGGTGGTGGGGTAGAGTGGTGGTGGTGGGGTAGAGTGGTGGGGTAGAGTGGTGGGGTAGAGTGGTGGTGGTGGGGTAGAGTGGTGGTGGTGGGGTAGAGTGGTGGGGTAGAGTGGTGGGGTAGAGTGGTGGTGGTGGGGTAGAGTGGTGGGGTAGAGTGGTGGGGTAGAGTGGTGGTGGTGGGGTAGAGTGGTGGGGTAGAGTGGTGGGGTAGAATGGTGGGGTAGAGTGGTGGTGGTGGGGTAGAGTGGTGGGGTAGAGTGGTGGTGGTGGGGTAGAGTGGTGGTGGTGGGGTAGAGTGGTGGGGTAGAGTGGTGGGGTAGAGTGGTGGTGGTGGGGTAGAGTGGTGGTGGTGGGGTAGAGTGGTGGTGGTGGGGTAGAGTGGTGGGGTAGAGTGGTGGTGGTGGGGTAGAGTGGTGGGGTAGAGTGGTGGGGTTGAGTGGTGGTGGTGGGGTAGAGTGGTGGTGGTGGGGTAGAGTGGTGGTGGTGGGGTAGAGTGGTGGGGTAGAGTGGTGGTGGTGGGGTAGAGTGGTGGGGTAGAGTGGTGGTGGTGGGGTAGAGTGGTGGTGGTGGGGTAGAGTGGTGGTGGTGGGGTAGAGTGGTGGGGTAGAGTGGTGGTGGTGGGGTAGAGTGGTGGTGGTGGGGTAGAGTGGTGGTGGTGGGGTAGAGTGGTGGGGTAGAGTGGTGGTGGTGGGGTAGAGTGGTGGGGTAGAGTGGTGGGGTAGAGTGGTGGTGGTGGGGTAGAGTGGTGGGGTAGAGTGGTGGTGGTGGGGTAGAGTGGTGGTGGTGGGGTAGAGTGGTGGGCTAGAGTGGTGGTGGTGGGGTAGAGTGGTGGTGGTGGGGTAGAGTGGTGGTGGTGGGGTAGAGTGGTGGGGTAGAGTGGTGGTGGTGAGGTAGAGTGGTGGGGTAGAGTGGTGGGGTAGAGTGGTGGTGGTGGGGTAGAGTGGTGGTGTAGAGTGGTGGTGGTGGGGTAGAGTGGTGGTGGTGGGGTAGAGTGGTGGGCTAGAGTGGTGGTGGTGGGGTAGAGTGGTGGTGGTGGGGTAGAGTGGTGGTGGTGGGGTAGAGTGGTGGGGTAGAGTGGTGGTGGTGAGGTAGAGTGGTGGGGTAGAGTGGTGGGGTAGAGTGGTGGTGGTGGTGTAGAGTGGTGGTGGTGGGGTAGAGTGGTGGGGTAGAGTGGTGGTGGTGAGGTAGAGTGGTGGGTAGAGTGGTGGGGTAGAGTGGTGGTGGTGGGGTAGAGTGGTGGTGTAGAGTGGTGGTGGTGGGGTAGAGTGGTGGGGTAGAGTGGTGGGGTAGAGTGGTGGTGGTGGGGTAGAGTGGTGGTGTAGAGTGGTGGTGGTGGGGTAGAGTGGTGTGATACAGGCTGCTGGGAAGGTCCCGTGAAAAACAGGGGTGTTCTCTCTAGGGCTGGAGTTTTGAAAAACAGGTGCCAAAACATTTAACTATAATTTTAAATGTTTACCTTTTTAAACAATTGTATTAGTATAAAATAATATAATTGTCCATGTTTTCTTAGCATAAAGTATAGCTCAGTATCTGTATGATTTATTTGATCCAGTGTTTATCAAGGGGTCCAATCATTCTGGAGGTGACTGTATCTACCCTGTGTTAATAATACTGTAAAAACACTCAGCTGGATCTCTACATTGACAGTGCTCTCTCTCTCTGTTCCTCCTCTAGGTAACACTATGACTGTATCCTACATGACAGGGTTGATGTTGGGATCAGCTGTTGCCTACGCTGCCTATAGCTTCACTGCACCGGGCTCACACTCACACACCAATACCACCACCACAGGGTACTGAACACACACACACACACCAACACCACCACCACAGGGTACTGAACACACACACACACACTCACACACCAACACCACCACCACAGGGTACTGAACACACACTCACACACCAACACCACCACCACAGGGTACTGAACACACACACACACACACACTCACACACCAACACCACCACCA
The DNA here is from genome assembly GCA_023634145.1 of Thymallus thymallus. Taxonomy (NCBI): domain Eukaryota; kingdom Metazoa; phylum Chordata; class Actinopteri; order Salmoniformes; family Salmonidae; genus Thymallus; species Thymallus thymallus. Next base: position 18,836 of record CM042398.1, on the reverse strand, counting down.
CAGGGTACTGAACACACACTCACACACCAACACCACCACCACAGGGTACTGAACACACACACACACACTCACACACACACCAACACCACCACCACAGGGTACTGAACACACACTCACACACCAACACCACCACCACAGGGTACTGAACACACACACACACACACACACACACACTCACACACCAACAACACCACCACAGGGTACTGAACACACACACACACACACACTCACACACCAACACCACCACCACAGGGTACTGAACACACACACACACACACTCACACACCAACACCACCACCACAGGGTACTGAACACACACACACACACACACACACACACACTCACACACCAACACCACCACCACAGGGTACTGAACACACACTCACACACCAACACCACCACCACAGGGTACTGAACACACACTCACACACCAACACCACCACCACAGGGTACTGAACACACACACACACACACTCACACACCAACACCACCACCACAGGGTACTGAACACACACTCACACACCAACACCACCACCACAGGGTACTGAACACACACACACACACTCACACACCAACAACACCACCACAGGGTACTGAACACACACACACACACACTCACACACCAACACCACCACCACAGGGTACTGAACACACACACACACACTCACACACCAACACCACCACCACAGGGTACTGAACACACACACACTCACCAACACCACCACCACAGGGTACTGAACACACACTCACACACCAACACCACCACCACAGGGTACTGAACACACACACACACACACACACATTCACACACCAACACCACCACCACAGGGTACTGAACACACACACACACACACTCACACACCAACACCACCACCACAGGGTACTGAACACACACACACACACACACACACACACACACCAACACCACCACCACAGGGTACTGAACACACACACACACACTCACACACACACCAACACCACCACCACAGGGTACTGAACACACACTCACACACCAACACCACCACCACAGGGTACTGAACACACACACACACACACACACTCACACACCAACACCACCACCACAGGGTACTGAACACACACACACACACACACACTCACACACCAACAACACCACCACAGGGTACTGAACACACACACACACACACTCACACACCAACACCACCACCACAGGGTACTGAACACACACACACACACACACACACACACACTCACACACCAACACCACCACCACAGGGTACTGAACACACACTCACACACCAACACCACCACCACAGGGTACTGAACACACACTCACACACCAACACCACCACCACAGGGTACTGAACACACACACACACACACTCACACACCAACACCACCACCACAGGGTACTGAACACACACTCACACACCAACACCACCACCACAGGGTACTGAACACACACTCACACACCAACACCACCACCACAGGGTACTGAACACACACACACACACTCACACACCAACAACACCACCACAGGGTACTGAACACACACACACACACTCACACACCAACACCACCACCACAGGGTACTGAACACACACACACACACTCACACACCAACACCACCACCACAGGGTACTGAACACACACACACACACACACACACACACTCACACACCAACACCACCACCACAGGGTACTGAACACACACTCACACACCAACACCACCACCACAGGGTACTGAACACACACACACACACACATTCACACACCAACACCACCACCACAGGGTACTGAACACACACACACACACACTCACACACCAACACCACCACCACAGGGTACTGAACACACACACACACACACACACTCACACACCAACACCACCACCACAGGGTACTGAACACACACACACACACACACACACTCACACACCAACACCACCACCACAGGGTACTGAACACACACACACACACACACACACACCAACACCACCACCACAGGGTACTGAACACACACACACACACACACACACACTCACACACCAACACCACCACCACAGGGTACTGAACACACACACACACACACACACACACACTCACACACCAACACCACCACCACAGGGTACTGAACACACACACACACACTCACACACCAACACCACCACCACAGGGTACTGAACGAACACACACACACACACAGACTCACACACCAACCCCACCACCACAGGGTACTGAACACACACACACACACAGACTCACACACCAACCCCACCACCACAGGGTACTGAACACACACACACACACACACACACTCACACACCAACACCACCACCACAGGGTACTGAACACACACACACACACCAACACCACCACCACAGGGTACTGAACACACACACACACTCACCTACCAACACCACCACCACAGGGTACTGAACACACACACACACACTCACACACCAACACCACCACCACAGGGTACTGAACACACACACACACACACACACTCACACACCAACACCACAGGGTACTGAACACACACACACACACAGACTCACACACCAACCCCACCACCACAGGGTACTGAACACACACACACACACACACACACACTCACACACCAACACCACCACCACAGGGTACTGAACACACACACACACACCAACACCACCACCACAGGGTACTGAACACACACACACACTCACCTACCAACACCACCACCACAGGGTACTGAACACACACACACACACTCACACACCAACACCACCACCACAGGGTACTGAACACACACACACACACACACACTCACACACCAACACCACCACCACAGGGTACTGAACACACACACACACACTCACACACCAACACCACCACCACAGGGTACTGAACACACACACACTCACACACCAACACCACCACCACAGGGTACTGAACACACACACACACACACACACACACTCACACACCAACACCACCACCACAGGGTACTGAACACACACACACACACTCACACACCAACACCACCACCACAGGGTACTGAACACACACACACTCACACACCAACACCACCACAGGGTACTGAACACACACTCACACACCAACACCACCACAGGGTACTGAACACACACTCACACACCAACACTACCACCACAGGGTACTGAACACACACTCACACACCAACACCACCACAGGGTACTGAACACACACTCACACACCAACACCACCACAGGGTACTGAACACACACACACTCACACACCAACACCACCACAGGGTACTGAACACACACACACTCACACACCAACACCACCACCACAGGGTACTGAACACACACTCACAACCTGAACAGAACCTCTGATTGGCTATCTGCTCTGCTGGGAGACAACCTAAACAGATTATTTGACTCTCATACACGGAGACACACTCCTGTGACATCTATGACATGATGTATGACATCATCCTTGCCTTTTGCGTCAGTATTCTACAGCGGGTCGAGATGCGGAACCTACTAGTGCTAACTGTCTTTATTCTTCAGGTTTCATGTAAATACAAAGTTGTGAATGTAAAAAAAAAGATTCATAATCAACAAACATTCAATAAATAAAATGTGTAAATATACATGTCTGAGAGGTTGTTATGTCTAGGGTCTGAGAGGTTGTTATGTCTAGGGTCTGAGAGGTTGTTATGTCTAGGGTCTGAGAGGTTGTTATGTCTAGGGTCTGAGAGGTTGTTATGTCTAGGGTCTGAGAGGTTGTTATGTCTAGGGTCTGAGAGGTTGTTATGTCTAGGGTCTGAGAGGTTGTTATGTCTAGGGTCTGAGAGGTTGTTATGTCTAGGGTCTGAGAGGTTGTTATGTCTAGGGTCCGAGAGGTTGTTATGTCTAGGGTCTGAGAGGTTGTTATGTCTAGGGTCTGAGAGGTTGTTATGTCTAGGGTCTGAGAGGTTGTTATGTCTAGGGTCTGAGAGGTTGTTATGTCTAGGGTCTGAGAGGTTGTTATGTCTAGGGTCTGAGAGGTTGTTATAGATAGATAGATAGATAGATAGATAGATAGATAGATAGATAGATAGATAGATAGATAGATAGATAGATAGATAGATAGATAGATAGATAGATAGATAGATAGATAGATAGATAGATAGATAGATAGATAGATAGATAGATAGATAGATAGATAGATAGATAGATAGATAGATAGATAACATTTTTGGGGGGCGGTATATCTTACAGAGTGACTTAATTGATTGGTTGATATCACTGACTGGTCAGAAAGACTCCCCTGCTGTCCCATGTCTGAATCAGTCCCTATTTTTCTCTACTGTGTGTGTGTGTGTGTGTCATTTCAAATAAAATGGCATTTGTGACAACAGGTGTAGACTAACAGTGAAATGATTACTTACGGGCACCTACCCTACAATGCAGAGAGAAACAACATGGAGAAATTATAGACAAGTAATAAACATGAGGAATAATAGACGGGGTACCAGGTAATAATATACAGGGGGTACCAGGTAATAATATACCAGGTAATAACTTGGCTATATACAGGGGAGTACCAGTTAATAACTTGGCTATATACAGGGGAGTACCAGGTAATAACTTGGCTATATACAGGGGGGTACCAGGTAATAACTTGGCTATATACAGGGGAGTACCAGGTAATAACTTGGCTATATACAGGGGGTACAAGGTAATAACTTGGCTATATACAGGGAGTACCAGGTAATAACTTGGCTATATACAGGGGGGTACCAGGTAATAACTTGGCTATATACAGGGGGGTACCAGGTAATAACTTGGCTATATACAGGGGAGTACCAGGTAATAACTTGGCTATATACAGGGGGGTACCAGGTAATAACTTGGCTATATACAGGGGAGTACCAGGTAATAACTTGGCTATATACAGGGGGTACCAGGTAATAATATACAGGGGGTACCAGGTAATAATATACAGGGGGTACCAGGTAATAATATACAGGGGGTACCAGGTAATAATATACAGGGGGTACCAGGTAATAACTTGGCTATATACAGGGGGTACCAGGTAATAATATACAGGGGGTACCAGGTAATAATATACAGGGGGTACCAGGTAATAATATACAGGGGGTACCAGGTAATAATATACAGGGGGTACCAGGTAATAACTTGGCTATATACAGGGGGTACCAGGTAATAATATACAGGGGGTACCAGGTAATAATATTCAGGGGGTACCAGGTAATAACTTGGCTATATACAGGGGCTACCAGGTCATAATATACAGGGGGTACCAGGTAATAATATACAGGGGGTACCAGGTAATAATATACAGGGGGTACCAGGTAAAAATGTACAGGGGGTACCAGGTAATAACTTGGCTATATACAGGGGAGTACCAGTTAATAACTTGGCTATATACAGGGGAGTACCAGGTAATAACTTGGCTATATACAGGGGAGTACCAGGTAATAACTTGGCTATATACAGGGGAGTACCAGGTAATAATTTGGCTATATACAGGGGAGTACCAGGTAATAATTTGGCTATATACAGGGGGTACAAGGTAATAACTTGGCTATATACAGGGAGTACCAGGTAATAACTTGGCTATATACAGGGGGGTACCAGGTAATAACTTGGCTATATATAGGGATTACCAGGTAATAACTTGGCTATATACAGGGGGTACCAAGTAATAACTTGGCTATATACAGGGGAGTACCAGGTAATAACTTGGCTATATACAGGGGGGTACCAAGTACTAACTTGGCTATATACAGGGGGGTACCAGGTAATAACTTGCCTATATACAGGGGAGTACCAGGTAATAACTTGGCTATATACAGGGGGGTACCAGGTAATAACTTGGCTATATACAGGGTGGGTACCAGGTTATAAGGAGTTTCCAGCGTGTCTCCTATCTGGCGGCGGTGAGAAAAGTGGAAGGAACGAGTGATGGGGAAGAAACAACGGTAGTAGATCCACCACGACCAGGGAAGGTTTCTGTAGATCCACCAGAACCAGGGAAGATTTCTGTAGATCCACCACGACCAGGGAAGAGTTCTGTAGATCCACCACGACCAGGGAAGGGTTCTGTAGATCCACCACAACCAGGGAAGGTTTCTGTAGAGCCACCACGACCAGGGAAGGGTTATGTAGATCCACCACGACCAGGGAAGGTTTCTGTAGATCCACCACGACCAAGGAAGGGTTCCACCACGACCAGGGAAAGTTTTCTGTAGATCCACCACGACAAGGGAAGGTTTTTATGTTTAGCCACCACGACCAGGGAATGGTTCTGTAGAGTCACAAAGACCAGGGAAGGTTTCTGTAGAGCCACCACTACCAGGGAAGGTTTCTGTAGAGCCACCACG
>CM042398.1:0-7500 GCA_023634145.1 Thymallus thymallus | reverse complement strand
TAGGGTAAAGGTAGAGGTTAAGGTTAGGGTTAGGGTTAGGGTTAGGGTTAGGTAAGTGTTATGGTGAGGTTAATATTAGGGTTAAGGTTAGGGTTAGGGTTAAGGTTAGGGGTTAGGGTTAGATTAAGGTTAGGGTTAGGTAAGTGTTATGGTGAGGTTAGGGTTAGGGTTAGGGTTAGGGTTAGGGTTTAGGGGTTAGGGTTAGGGTTAAGGTTAGGTTTAGGGTTAGGTAAGTGTTATGATAAGGTAAGGGTTAGGGTAAGGGTTAGGGTTAAGGTAGAGGTTAATGTAGAGGTTAAGGTTAGGGTTAGGGTTAGGTTGGGGTGAGGGATAGGGGCTAGGGTTAGGGGTTAAGGTTAGGGTTAGATTAAGGTTAGGGTTAGGTAAGTATTATGGTGAGGTTAGGGTTAGGGTTAGGTAAGTGTTATGGTGAGGTTAGGGTTAGGGTTTAGGGTTAGGTAAGTGTTATGTGAGGTTAAGATTAGGGTTAAGGTTAGAGTTAGGGTTATGGGTTAGGGTTAGGGTTAGGGTTAGGGTTAGGGTTAGGGTTAGGGTTAGGGTTAGGGTTAGGGTTAGGGTTTAGGGTTAGGGTTAGGGTTAGGGTTAGGGTTAGGGTTAGGGTTAGGGTTAGGTAAGTGTTATGGTGAGGTTAAGGTTAGGGATAGGGGTTAGGGTAAAGGTTAGGGTTAGGGTTAAGGTAGAGGTTACTGTAGAGGTTAAGGTTAGGGTTAGGGTTTAGGGTTAGGGTTAGATAAGTGTTATGGGTTAGGGTTAGGGTTAGGGTTAGGGTTAGGGTTAGGGTTAGGGTTAGGGTTAGGGTTAGGGTTAGGGTTAGTTTTTAGGAATCCCAGAGGTCGATCCGATACATTCAGAGACCCGGGAGGAAGGGCACGCCGCTTGCCGAGCAGGAGAGCCGAGGGGTCCGGGCACAAGCACCCCAGTGTTGCCAATGACCCTATTAGTTGCCCACTTTTGTAGAGCTGGTTATGGGGTGCGATGGTTCGTTCGGTGTGCGTCCGTTGATAAGTCCGTAAGAGTCGGTAGGGTCAAGGTGGGGATGGGGTTAGGGTTAGGGTTAGGGTTAGATTAAGGTTAGGGTTTAGGGGTTAGGGTTAGGGTTAGGGTTAGGGTTAGGGTTAGGGTTAGGGTTAGGGTTAGGGTTAGGGTTAGTTTTTAGGAATCCCAGAGGTCGATCCGATACATTCAGAGACCCGGGAGGAAGGGTTAGGGTTAGGGTTAGGGTTAGGGTTAGGGTTAGGGTTAGGGTTAGGGTTAGGGTTAGGGTTAGGGTTAGGGTTAGGGTTAGGGTTAGTTTTTAGGAATCCCAGAGGTCGATCCGATACATTCAGAGACCCGGGAGGAAGGGCACGCCGCTTGCCGAGCAGGAGAGCCGAGGGGTCCGGGCACAAGCACCCCAGTGTTGCCAATGACCCTATTAGTTGCCCACTTTTGTAGAGCTGGTTATGGGGTGCGATGGTTCGTTCGGTGTGCGTCCGTTGATAAGTCCGTAAGAGTCGGTAGGGTCAAGGTGGGGATGGGGTTAGGGTTAGGGTTAGGGTTAGATTAAGGTTAGGGTTTAGGGGTTAGGGTTAGGGTTAGGGTTAGGGTTAGGGTTAGGGTTAGGGTTAGGGTTAGGGTTAGGTTAGGGTTAGGGTTAGGGTTAGGGTTAGGGTTAGGGTTAGGGTTAGGGTTAGGGGTTAGGGGTTAGGGTTAGGGTTAGGGTTAGGGTTAGGGTTAGGGTTAGGTTTAGTTTTTAGGAATCCCAGAGGTCGATCCGATACATTCAGAGACCCGGGAGGAAGGGCACGCCGCTTGCCGAGCAGGAGAGCCGAGGGGTCCGGGCACAAGCACCCCAGTGTTGCCAATGACCCTATTAGTTGCCCACTTTTGTAGAGCTGGTTATGGGGTGCGATGGTTCGTTCGGTGTGCGTCCGTTGATAAGTCCGTAACAGTCGGTAGGGTCAAGGTGGGGATGGGGTTAGGGTTAGGGTTAGGGTTAGATTAAGGTTAGGGTTAGGGTTTAGGGGTTAGGGTTAGGGTTAAGGTTAGGTTTAGGGTTAGGTAAGTGTTATGATAAGGTAAGGGTTAGGGTAAGGGTTAGGGTTAAGGTAGAGGTTAATGTAGAGGTTAAGGTTAGGGTTAGGGTTAGGTTGGGGTGAGGGATAGGGGCTAGGGTTAGGGGTTAAGGTTAGGGTTAGATTAGGGTTAGGGTTAGGGTTAGGTAAGTATTATGGTGAGGTTAGGGTTAGGGTTAGGTAAGTGTTATGGTGAGGTTAGGGTTAGGGTTTAGGGTTAGGGTTAGGGTTAGGTAAGTGTTATGTGAGGTTAAGATTAGTGTTAAGGTTAGGGTTAGGGTTATGGTTAGGGTTAGGTTGGGGTGAGGGATAGGGGTTAAGGTTAGGGTTAGGGTTAGGTAAGTATTATGGTAAGGTTAAGGTTAGGGTTAGGTAAGTGTTATAGTAATGTTAGGGTTAGGGTAAAGGTTAGGGTTAGGGTAAAGGTAGAGGTTAAGGTTAGGGTTAGGGTTAGGGTTAGGGTTAGGTAAGTGTTATGGTGAGGTTAATATTAGGGTTAAGGTTAGGGTTAGGGTTAAGGTTAGGGGTTAGGGTTAGATTAAGGTTAGGGTTAGGTAAGTGTTATGGTGAGGTTAGGGTTAGGGTTAGGGTTAGGGTTAGGGTTTAGGGGTTAGGGTTAGGGTTAAGGTTAGGTTTAGGGTTAGGTAAGTGTTATGATAAGGTAAGGGTTAGGGTAAGGGTTAGGGTTAAGGTAGAGGTTAATGTAGAGGTTAAGGTTAGGGTTAGGGTTAGGTTGGGGTGAGGGATAGGGGCTAGGGTTAGGGGTTAAGGTTAGGGTTAGATTAAGGTTAGGGTTAGGTAAGTATTATGGTGAGGTTAGGGTTAGGGTTAGGTAAGTGTTATGGTGAGGTTAGGGTTAGGGTTTAGGGTTAGGTAAGTGTTATGTGAGGTTAAGATTAGGGTTAAGGTTAGAGTTAGGGTTATGGGTTAGGGTTAGGGTTAGGGTTAGGGTTAGGGTTAGGGTTAGGGTTAGGGTTAGGGTTAGGGTTAGGGTTAGGGGGGGTTAGGGTTAGGGTTAGGGTTAGGGTTAGGGTTAGGGTTAGGGTTAGGGTTAGGGTTAGGGTTTAGGGTTAGGGTTAGGGTTAGGGTTAGGGTTAGGGTTAGGGTTAGGGTTAGGGTTAGGGTTAGGTAAGTGTTATGGTGAGGTTAAGGTTAGGGATAGGGGTTAGGGTAAAGGTTAGGGTTAGGGTTAAGGTAGAGGTTACTGTAGAGGTTAAGGTTAGGGTTAGGGTTTAGGGTTAGGGTTAGATAAGTGTTATGGGTTAGGGTTAGGGTTAGGGTTAGGGTTAGGGTTAGGGTTAGGGTTAGGGTTAGGGTTAGGGTTAGTTTTTAGGAATCCCAGAGGTCGATCCGATACATTCAGAGACCCGGGAGGAAGGGCACGCCGCTTGCCGAGCAGGAGAGCCGAGGGGTCCGGGCACAAGCACCCCAGTGTTGCCAATGACCCTATTAGTTGCCCACTTTTGTAGAGCTGGTTATGGGGTGCGATGGTTCGTTCGGTGTGCGTCCGTTGATAAGTCCGTAAGAGTCGGTAGGGTCAAGGTGGGGATGGGGTTAGGGTTAGGGTTAGGGTTAGATTAAGGTTAGGGTTTAGGGGTTAGGGTTAGGGTTAGGGTTAGGGTTAGGGTTAGGGTTAGGGTTAGGGTTAGGGTTAGGGTTAGGGTTAGGGTTAGGGTTAGTTTTTAGGAATCCCAGAGGTCGATCCGATACATTCAGAGACCCGGGAGGAAGGGTTAGGGTTAGGGTTAGGGTTAGGGTTAGGGTTAGGGTTAGGGTTAGGGTTAGGGTTAGGGTTAGGGTTAGGGTTAGTTTTTAGGAATCCCAGAGGTCGATCCGATACATTCAGAGACCCGGGAGGAAGGGCACGCCGCTTGCCGAGCAGGAGAGCCGAGGGGTCCGGGCACAAGCACCCCAGTGTTGCCAATGACCCTATTAGTTGCCCACTTTTGTAGAGCTGGTTATGGGGTGCGATGGTTCGTTCGGTGTGCGTCCGTTGATAAGTCCGTAAGAGTCGGTAGGGTCAAGGTGGGGATGGGGTTAGGGTTAGGGTTAGGGTTAGATTAAGGTTAGGGTTTAGGGGTTAGGGTTAGGGTTAGGGTTAGGGTTAGGGTTAGGGTTAGGGTTAGGGTTAGGGTTAGGGTTAGGTTAGGGTTAGGGTTAGGGTTAGGGTTAGGGTTAGGGTTAGGGTTAGGGGTTAGGGGTTAGGGTTAGGGTTAGGGTTAGGGTTAGGGTTAGGGTTAGGTTTAGTTTTTAGGAATCCCAGAGGTCGATCCGATACATTCAGAGACCCGGGAGGAAGGGCACGCCGCTTGCCGAGCAGGAGAGCCGAGGGGTCCGGGCACAAGCACCCCAGTGTTGCCAATGACCCTATTAGTTGCCCACTTTTGTAGAGCTGGTTATGGGGTGCGATGGTTCGTTCGGTGTGCGTCCGTTGATAAGTCCGTAACAGTCGGTAGGGTCAAGGTGGGGATGGGGTTAGGGTTAGGGTTAGGGTTAGATTAAGGTTAGGGTTAGGGTTTAGGGGTTAGGGTTAGGGTTAAGGTTAGGTTTAGGGTTAGGTAAGTGTTATGATAAGGTAAGGGTTAGGGTAAGGGTTAGGGTTAAGGTAGAGGTTAATGTAGAGGTTAAGGTTAGGGTTAGGGTTAGGTTGGGGTGAGGGATAGGGGCTAGGGTTAGGGGTTAAGGTTAGGGTTAGATTAGGGTTAGGGTTAGGGTTAGGTAAGTATTATGGTGAGGTTAGGGTTAGGGTTAGGTAAGTGTTATGGTGAGGTTAGGGTTAGGGTTTAGGGTTAGGGTTAGGGTTAGGTAAGTGTTATGTGAGGTTAAGATTAGTGTTAAGGTTAGGGTTAGGGTTATGGTGAGGTTAAGGTTAGGGTTAGGTAAGTGTTATGGTTAGGTTAAGATTAGGGTTAGGGTTAGGGGTTAGGGGTTAGGGTTAGATTAAGGTTAGGGTTAGGGTTAGGGTTAGGGTTAGGGTTAGAGGTTAGGGTTTAGGTTAGGTAAGTATTATGGTAAGGTTAAGGTTGGGGTTAGGGTTTAAGGTTAGGGTTAGGTAAGTGTTATAGTAAGGTTAGGGTTAGGGTTAGGGTAAGGGTTAGGGTTAGGTTGGGGTGAGGGATAGGGGTTAAGGTTAGGGTTCGGGTTAGGTAAGTATTATGGTAAGGTTAAGGTTAGGGTTAGGTAAGTGTTATAGTAATGTTAGGGTTAGGGTAAAGGTTAGGGTTAAGGTAAAGGTAGAGGTTAAGGTTAGGGTTAGGGTTAGGGTTAGGGTTAGGTAAGTGTTATGGTGAGGTTAAGATTAGGGTTAAGGTTAGGGTTAGGGTTAAGGTTAGGGGTTAGGGTTAGATTAAGGTTAGGGTTAGGTAAGTGTTATGGTGAGGTTAGGGTTAGGGTTAGGGTTAGGGTTAGGGTTTAGGGGTTAGGGTTAGGGTTAAGGTTAGGTTTAGGGTTAGGTAAGTGTTATGATAAGGTAAGGGTTAGGGTAAGGGTTAGGGTTAAGGTAGAGGTTAATGTAGAGGTTAAGGTTAGGGTTAGGGTTAGGTAGGGGTGAGGGATAGGGGCTAGGGTTAGGGGTTAAGGTTAGGGTTAGATTAAGGTTAGGGTTAGGTAAGTATTATGGTGAGGTTAGGGTTAGGGTTAGGTAAGTGTTATGGTGAGGTTAGGGTTAGGGTTTAGGGTTAGGGTTAGGTAAGTGTTATGTGAGGTTAAGATTAGGGTTAAGGTTAGAGTTAGGGTTATGGTGAGGTTAAGGTTCGGGTTAGGTAAGTGTTATGGTTAGGGTTAGGGTTAGGGTTAGGGTTAGGTAAGTGTTATGGTGAGGTTAAGATTAGGGTTAAGGTTAGGGTTAGGGTTATGGTGAGGTTAAGGTTAGGGTTAGGTAAGTGTTATGGTTAGGTTAAGATTAGGGTTAGGGTTAAGGTTAGGGGTTAGGGGTTAGGGTTAGATTAAGGTTAGGGTTAGGTAAGTGTTATGGTGAGGTTAAGGTTAGGGTTAAAGGTTAGGGTTTAGGTTAGGTAAGTATTATGGTAAGGTTAAGGTTAGGGTTAGGGTTTAAGGTTAGGGTTAGGGTTAGGTAAGTGTTATAGTAAGGTTAGGGTAAGGGTAAGGGTTAGGGTTAGGTTGGGGTGAGGGATAGGGGTTAGGGTTAGGGTTAGGGTTAGGTAAGTATTATGGTAAGGTTAAGGTTAGGGTTAGGGTTAGGTAAGTGTTATAGTAATGTTAGGGTTAGGGTAAAGGTTAGGGTTAAGGGTTAGGGTTAGATTAAGTTTAGGGTTAGGGTTAGGGTTAGGTAAGTGTTATGGTGAGGTTAAGGTTAGGGATAGGGGTTAGGGTAAAGGTTAGGGTTAGGGTTAAGGTAGAGGTTACTGTAGGGGTTAGGGTAAAGGTTAGGGTTAGGGTTAAGGTAGAGGTTACTGTAGAGGTTAAGGTTAGGGTTAGGGTTTAGGGTTAGGGTTAGATAAGTGTTATGGTGAGGTTAAGATTAGGGTTAAGGTTAGGGTTAGGGTTAAGGTTAGGGGTTAGGGTTAGATTAAGGTTAGGGTTAGGGTTAGGTAAGTGTTATGGTGGGGTTAGGGTTAGGGTTAGGGTTAGGGTTAGGGTTAGGTAAGTGTTATGTGAGGTTAAGATTAGGGTTAAGGTTAGGGTTAGGGTTAAGGTGAGGTTAAGGTTAGGGTTAGGTAAGTGTTATGGTTAGGTTAAGATTAGGGTTAGGGGTTAGGGGTTAGGGTTAGATTAAGGTTAGGGTTAGGTAAGTGTTATGGTGAGGTTAAGGTTAGGGTTAGAGGTTAGGGTTTAGGTTAGGTAAGTATTATGGTAAGGTTAAGGTTGGGGTTAGGGTTTAAGGTTAGGGTTAGGTAAGTGTTATAGTAAGGTTAGGGTTAGGGTTAGGGTAAGGGTTAGGGTTAGGTTGGGGTGAGGGTAGTGGTTAAGGTTAGGGTTAGGGTTAGGTAAGTATTATGGTAAGGTTAAGGTAAGGGTTAGGTTAGGGTTAGAGTAGGGTTAGGGTTAGGGTTAGGGTTAGGGTTAGGTAGAGGTTAGGGTTAGGGTTAGGGTTAGGGGTTAGGGTTAGGGGTTAGGGGTTAGGGTTAGGGGTTAGGGTAGGGTTAGGGTTAGGGTTAGGGTTAGGTGGGTTAGGGTTAGGTTAGGGTTAGGGTTAGGGTGTAGGTTAGGTTAGGGTTAGGGTTAGGGTTAGGGTTGGTGGGTTAGGGGTTAGGGTTAGGTTGGGGTGAGGGGTAGGGTTAAGGGTTAGAGTGGAGGTTAATGTAGGGGTTAAGGTTAGTGTTAGGGTTAGGTTGGGGTGAGGGATAGGGGTAAGGGTTAGAGTAGAGGTTAATGTAGAGGTTAAGGTTAGGGTTAGGTTTAGGGTTAGGTTGGGATGAGGGATAGGTAGGGGTAAGGAAAACGTCATCTTACTGTCCATGTGTCG
>CM042397.1:44304530-44439105 GCA_023634145.1 Thymallus thymallus | reverse complement strand
GGGTAGATTGATGTCATTATGGGGTATTGTGGGTAGATTGATGTCATTATGGGGTATTGTGGGTAGATTGATGTCATTATGGGGTATTGTGTGTAGATTGATGTCATTATGGGGTATTGTGTGTAGATTGATGTCATTATGGGGTATTGTGTGTAGATTGATGTCATTATGGGGTATTGTGTGTAGATTGATGTCATTGTGGGGTATTGTGTGTAGATTGATGTCATTATGGGGTATTGTGGGTAGATTGATGTCTTTATGGGGTATTGTGTGTAGATTGATGTCATTATGGGGTATTGTGGGTAGATTGATGTCATTATGGGGTATTGTGTGTAGATTGATGTCATTATGGGGTATTGTGTGTAGATTGATGTCATTATGGGGTATTGTGGGTAGATTGATGTCATTATGGGGTATTGTGGGTAGATTGATGTCATTATGGGGTATTGTGTGTAGATTGATGTCATTATGGGGTATTGTGTGTAGATTGATGTCATTATGGGGTTTTGTGTGTAGATTGATGTCATTATGGGGTATTGTGTGTAGATTGATGTCATTATGGGGTATTGTGGGTAGATTGATGTCATTATGGGGTATTGTGTGTAGATTGATGTCATTATGGGGTATTGTGGGTAGATTGATGTCATTATGGGGTATTGTGTGTAGATTGATGTCATTATGGGGTATTGTGGGTAGATTGATGTCTTTATGGGGTATTGTGGGTAGATTGATGAGGGGAAAAAAAACAATTTCATCCATTGTAGAGTAAGGCTGTAATGTAACAAAATGTGGAAAAAGTAAAGGGGTCTGAATACTTTCCAAATGCACTGTATGTGACACTTTCACCTTTATATAATAAATTAAACCAAATATAAAGAGATATGAACTGACCTTCATCAGGGTTAGTGTCAGATGTGAACTGACCTTCATCAGGGTTAGTGTCAGATGTGAACTGACCTTCATCAGGGTTAGTGTCAGATGTGAGCTGACCTTCATCAGGGTTAGTGTCAGATGTGAACTGACCTTCATCAGGGTTAGTGTCAGATGTGAACTGACCTTCATCAGGGTTAGTGTCAGATGTGAACTGACCTTCATCAGGGTTAGTGTCAGCTGTGAACTGACCTTCATCAGGGTTAGTGTCAGATGTGAACTGACCTTCATCAGAGTTAGTGTCAGATGTGAACTGACCTTCATCAGGGTTAGTGTCAGATGTGAACTGACCTTCATCAGGGTTAGTGTCAGATGTGAACTGACCTTCATCAGGGTTAGTGTCAGATGTGAACTGACCTTCATCAGGGTTAGTGTCAGATGTGAACTGACCTTCATCAGGGTTAGTGTCAGATGTGAACTGACCTTCATCAGGGTTAGTGTCAGATGTGAACTGACCTTCATCAGGGTTAGTGTCAGATGTGAACTGACCTTCATCAGAGTTAGTGTCAGATGTGAACTGACCATCATCAGGGTTAGTGTCAGATGTGAACTGACCATCATCAGGGTTAGTGTCAGATGTGAACTGACCATCATCAGGGTTAGTGTCAGCTGTGAACTGACCTTCATCAGAGTTAGTGTCAGCTGTGAACTGACCTTCATCAGGGTTAGTGTCAGCTGTGAACTGACCATCATCAGGGTTAGTGTCAGATGTGAACTGACCATCAGGGTTAGTGTCAGATGTGAACTGACCTTCATCAGGGTTAGTGTCAGATGTGAACTGACCTTCATCAGGGTTAGTGTCAGATGTGAGCTGACCTTCATCAGGGTTAGTGTCAGATGTGAACTGACCTTCATCAGGGTTAGTGTCAGATGTGAACTGACCTTCATCAGGGTTAGTGTCAGATGTGAACTGACCTTCATCAGGGTTAGTGTCAGATGTGAACTGACCTTCATCAGGGTTAGTGTCAGATGTGAACTGACCTTCATCAGGGTTAGTGTCAGATGTGAACTGACCTTCATCAGGGTTAGTGTCAGATGTGAACTGACCTTCATCAGGGTTAGTGTCAGATGTGAACTGACCTTCATCAGAGTTAGTGTCAGATGTGAACTGACCATCATCAGGGTTAGTGTCAGATGTGAACTGACCATCATCAGGGTTAGTGTCAGATGTGAACTGACCATCATCAGGGTTAGTGTCAGCTGTGAACTGACCTTCATCAGAGTTAGTGTCAGCTGTGAACTGACCTTCATCAGGGTTAGTGTCAGCTGTGAACTGACCATCATCAGGGTTAGTGTCAGATGTGAACTGACCATCAGGGTTAGTGTCAGATGTGAACTGACCTTCATCAGGGTTAGTGTCAGATGTGAACTGACCTTCATCAGGGTTAGTGTCAGATGTGAGCTGACCTTCATCAGGGTTAGTGTCAGATGTGAACTGACCTTCATCAGGGTTAGTGTCAGCTGTGAACTGACCATCATCAGGGTTAGTGTCAGCTGTGAACTGACCTTCATCAGGGTTAGTGTCAGATGTGAACTGACCTTCATCAGGGTTAGTGTCAGCTGTAAACTGACCATCATCAGGGATAGTGTTAGAAGTTAGAAGTGAGCTGACCTTCATCAGGTGTCGTGAGAACTTCCCGTAGCGTTTCCAGAACTTGTTGAAGGTAAAGTGGAGGCTGCTGTTATGGACCATCTCCTGAGGAACCGCCAAAGGGTCCCTGTACGGAACTCCCTCCTGGAGCAGACTCTCACTGAGTACAATCATGATCCTCTTCCAGTTACTACACGCCACCTACAGTCAAAGTAGGACGTTTACATACACCAAATACATTTAAACTCAGTTTTTCACAATTCCTGACATTTAATCCTAGTACAAATTCCCTGTCTTAGGTCAGTTAGGATCACCACTTTATTTTAAGAATGTGAAATGTCAGAATAATAGTAGAGAGAATTATTTATTTCAGCTTTTATTTCTTTCATCACATTCCCAGTGGGTCAGAAGTTTACATACACTCAATTAGTATTTGGTAGCATTGCCTTTAAATTGTTTAACTTGGGTCAAACGTTTCAGGTAGCCTTCCACAAGCTTCCCACAATAAGTTGGGTGAATTTTGGCCCATTCCTCCTGACAGAACTGGTGTAACAGTCAGGTTTGTAGGTCTCCTTGCTCGCACACGCTTTTTCAGTTCTGCCCACAAATGTTCTATAGGATTGAGGTCAGGGCTTTGTGATGGCCACTCCAATACCTTGACTTTGTTGTCCTTAAGCCATTTTTCCACAACTTTGGAAGTATGCTTGAGGTCATTGTCCATTTGGAAGACCCATTTCCATTGCTATGTGGATGACACACAACTGTACATTTCGATGAAACATGGTGATGCACCAAAATTGCCTGCCCTGGAAGCCTGTGTTTCAGACATAAGGAAGTGGATGGCGGCAAATGTTTTACTTTTAAATTCTGACAAAACAGAGATGCTAGTTCTAGGTCCCAAGAAACAAAGAGATCTGCTTTTGGATCTGACAATTCATCTTGATGGTTGTACAGTCGTCTCCCAAAAAACTGTGAAGGACCTCAGCATTACTCTGGACCCTGATCTCTCTTTTAATGAACATATCAAGAATATTTCAAGGATGGCTTTTCCCCATCTTCGTAACATTGCAAAAATCAGACATTTTTTGTCCAAAAATGATGCAGAAAAGCTAATCCATGCTTTTGTCACTTCTAGATTAGATTACTGCAATGCTCTACTCTCCGGCTACCCGGATAAAGCACTAAATAAACTTCAATTAGTGCTAAACACGGCTGCTAGAATCCTGACTAGAACCAAAAGAATTGATCATATTACTCCCGTGCTAGCCTCTCTACACTGGCTTCCTGTTAAGGCTAGGGCTGATTTCAAGGTTTTACTGCTAACCTACAAAGCATTACATGGGCTTGCTCCTACTTATCTCTCAGATTTGGTCCTGCCGTACATACCTACACGTACGCTCCGGTCACAAGACGCAGGCCTCCTTATTGTCCCTAGAATCTCTAAGCAAACAGGTGGAGGAGGGCTTTCTCCTATAGAGCTCCATTTTTATGGAATGGTCTGCCGATCCATGTGAGAGACGCAGACTCCGTCTCAACCTTTAAGTCTTTACTGAAGACTCACCTCTTCAGTAGGTCCTATGATTGAGTGTAGTCTGGCCCAGGGGTGCAAGGGTGAACGGCAAGGCTCTGGAGCGACGAACCACCCTTGCTGTCTCTGCCTGGTCGGCTCCCGTCTCTCCATTGGGATTCTCTGCCTCTGACCCTATTACGGGGGCTGAGTCACTGGCGCTTTCAATGCCATTCCTAGGAGTGGTGTGTCACTTCCTGTCCGGTTTGTCGCCCCCTCTGGCTTGTGCAGTGGAGGGGATCTTTCATGGACTATACTCAGCCTTGTCTCAGGGTAGTAAGTTGGTGGTTGATATCCCTCTATTGGTGTAGGGGCTGTGCTTGGCAGAGTGGGTGAGGTTATATCCTGCCTGGTTTGGCCCTGTCCGGGGGTATTGTCGGAGGGGGCCACAGTGTCTCCTGATCTATGCTGCAATAGTCTATGTGCCGGGGGACTAGGGTCAGTTTGTTAAATCTGATGTTATTATCCGGTTTCTTGTGTGAATTTAAGTATGCTCGCTCAAATTCTCTCTCTCTCCCACTCTACCTCCTCTCCCGGAGGACCTGAGCCTACCCGGAGGACCATGCTTCAGGACCACCTGCCCTGATGACTCCTAGCTGTCCCCAGTCCACCTGGCCGTGCTGCTGCACCGGTTTCAACTCTTCTGCCTGCGGTTATGGAACCCTGACCTGTTCATTGGACGTGCCACCTTGTCCCAGACCTGCTGTTTTCATCTCACTCTCTCTACCACACCTGCGCTCTATTGCACTGAAAAACCAAGTGACATTCACTCCTGATGTATTTACCTGTTGCAACCTCCACAACTACTTTTATTATTATTTGACCCTGCTGGTCATCTATGAACATTTGAACATCTTGGAGAAAGAACTGGCCTTAATGGCCATGAATTGTTATAATCTCCACCCGGCACAGCCAGAAGAGGACTGGCCTCCCCTCAGAGCCTGGTTCCTCTCTAGGTTTCTTCCTAGGTTTTGCCTTTCTAGGGAGTGTTTCCTAGCCACCGTGCTTCTACATCTGCATTGCTTGCTGTTTGGGGTTTTAGGCTGGGTTTCTGTATAGCACTTTGTGACATCGGCTGATGTAAAAAGCGCTTTATAAATAAATTTGATTGATTGATTGATTTGCGACCAAGCTTTAACTTCTTGACTGATGTCTTGAGATGTTGCTTCAATATATCCACATCATTTTCCTTCCTCATGATGCCATCTATTTTGTGAAGTGCACCAATCCCTCCTGCAGCAAAGCACCCCCACAACATGATGCTGCTACCCCCGTGCTTCACGGTTGGGATGGTGTTCTTCGGCTTGCAAGCCTCCCCCTTTTTCCTCCAAACATAACGATGGTCATTATGGCCAAACAGTTGTATTTTTGTTTCATCAGACCAGAGGACATTTCTCCAAAAAGTACGATCTTTGTCCCCATGTGCAGTTGCAAACCGTAGTCTGGCTTTTTTATGGTGGTTTTGGAGCAGTGTCTTCTTCCTTGCTGAGCGGCCTTTCAGGTTATATCGACATAGGACTTGTTTTACTGTGGATATAGATACTTTTGTACCTGTTTTCTCCAGCACAAGGTCCTTTGCTGTTGTTCTGGGATTGATTTGCATTTTCGCACCAAAGTACGTTCATCTCTAAGAGACAGAACTCCTTCCTGAGCGGTATGACGGCTACGTGGTCCCATGGTGTTTATACTTGCGTACTATTGTTTGTACAGATGAACGTGGTACCTTCAGGCATTTGGAAATTGCTCCCAAGGATTAACCAGACCAATTTTGAGGTCTTAGCTGATTTCTTTTGATTTTCCCATGATATCCAGCAAAGAGGCACTGAGTTTGAAGGTAGGCCTTGAAATACATCCACAGGTACACCTCCAATTGACTCAAATTATGTCAATTAGCCTATCAGAAGCTTCTAAAGCCATGACATCATTTTCTGGAATTTTCCAAGCTGTTTAAAGGCATAGTCAACTTAGTGTCTGTAAACTTCTGACCCACTGGAATTGTGATATAGTGAATTATAAATGAAATAATCTGTCTGTAAACAATTGTTGGAAGAATGACTTGTGTCATGGACAAAGTAGATGTCCTAACAGACTTGACAAAACTATAGTTTGTTATCATGATATCTGTGGAGTGGTTGAGAAATGAGTTTTAATGACTTCAACCTAAGTGTATGTAAACTTCCGACTTCAACTATATATATACAGTGGGGAGAACAAGTATTTGATACACTGCCGATTTTGCAGGTTTTCCCACTTACAAAGCATGTAGAAGTCTACATGATTTTTAAGTAATTAATTTGCATTTTATTGCATGACATAAGTATTTGATACATCAGAAAAGCAGTACTTAATATTTGGTACAGAAACCTTTGTTTGCAATTACAGAGATCATATGTTTCCTGTAGTTCTTGACCAGGTTTGCACACACTGCAGCAGGGATTTTGGCCCACTCCTCCATACAGATCCTTCAGGTTTCGGGGCTGTCGCTGGGCAATACAGACTTTCAGCTCCCTCCAAAGATTTTCTATTGGGTTCAGGTCTGGAGACTGGCTAGGCCACTCCAGGACCTTGAGATGCTTCTTACGGAGCCACTCCTTAGTTGCCCTGGCTGTGTGTTTCAGGTCGTTGTCATGCTGGAAGACCCAGCCACGACCCATCTTCAATGCTCTTACTGAGGGAAGGAGGTTGTTGGCCAAGATCTCGCGATACATGGCCCCATCCATCCTCCCCTCAATACGGTGCAGTCGTCCTGTTCCCTTTGCATAAAAGCATCCCCAAAGAATGATGTTTCCACCTCCATGCTTCACGGTTGGGATGGTGTTCTTGGGGTTGTACTCATCCTTCTTCCTCCAAACACGGCGAGTGGAGTTTAGACCAAAAAGCTCAATTTTTGTCTCATCAGACCACATGACCTTCTCCCATTCCTCCTCTGGATCATCCAGATGGTCATTGGCAAACTTCAGACGGTCCTGGACATGCGCTGGCTTGAGCAGGGGGACCTTGCGTGCGTTGCAGGATTTTAATCCATGACGGCGTAGTGTGTTACTAATGGTTTTCTTTGAGACTGTGGTCCCAGCTCTCTTCAGGTCATTGACCAGGTCCTGCCGTGTAGTTCTGGGCTGATCCCTCACCTTCCTCATGATCATTGATGCCCCACGAGGTGAGATCTTGCATGGTGCCCCAGACCGATGGAGATTGACCGTCATCTTGAACTTCTTCCATTTTCTAATAATTGCGCCAACAGTTGTTGCCTTCTCACCAAGCTGCTTGCCTATTGTCCTGTAGCCCATCCCAGCCTTGTGCAGGTCTACAATTTTATCCCTGATGTCCTTACACAGCTCTCTGGCCTTGGCCATTGTGGAGAGGTTGGAGTCTGTTTGATTGAGTGTGTGGACAGGTGTCTTTTATACAGGTAACGAGTTCAAACAGGTGCAGTTAATACAGGTAATGAGTGGAGAACAGGAGGGCTTCTTAAAGAAAAACTAACAGGTCTGTGAGAGCCGGAATTCTTACTGGTTGGTAGGTGATCAAATACTTATGTCATGCAATAAAATGCAAATTAATTATTTAAAAATCATACAATGTGATTTTCTGGATTTGTGTTTTAGATTCCGTCTCTCACAGTTGAAGTGTACCTATGATAAAAATTACAGACTTCTACATGCTTTGTAAGTAGGAAAACCTGCAAAATCGGCAGTGTATCAAATACTTGTTCTCCCCACTGTATATATCCTTCGTCTGCGCTTATGGACTGCCCTCTTCAATTCAAACCACAGGTTTTCAATGGGGTTCATGTCCGGAGACTGAGATGGCTATTGCAAAATGTTGATTTTGTGGAAAATTAACCATGTCTTTTTGGGTTTTATGTGTGCTTGGGGTTAGCCTCCTGGTTTTTGGCTTAAATGTCCCGATGCTGGGTAAAGTTGATAAAGGACAATATTACATGACAGATCCAGCACCATATTTGACAGTAGGTCTGGGTCTTGGTTATATTTCAAAGCTTCTGTTCTGTATTTGCATCTTTGTTTCAACACCACTTGTGGGCGTGGCCAAAGACCTCTATTTTCATGTCATCCAAACAATGTAAAGAGAGTTAAACAGCATTGGATTGGAACCTGTGCTATGGTCAGATTACATGAAAATTAAGCTCTTTGGCCACACCAGTGGTGGGTGTTATATTATACCGTGGTGGTGTGTGTGTACCTTGGGGACGTAGCAGTATATTATACCGTGGTGGTGTGTGTGTACCTTGGGGACGTAGCAGTATATTATACCGTGGTGGTGTGTGTGTACCTTGGGGACGTAGCCGTATATTATACCGTGGTGGTGTGTGTGTACCTTGGGGACGTAGCCGTATATGATACCGTGGTGGTGTGTGTGTACCTTGGGGACGTAGCCGTATATGATACCGTGGTGGTGTGTGTGTGTACCTTGGGGACGTAGCCGTATATGATACCGTGGTGGTGTGTGTGTGTGTGTACCTTGGGGACGTAGCCGTATATGATACCGTGGTGGTGTGTGTGTGTACCTTGGGGACGTAGCCGTATATGATACCGTGGTGGTGTGTGTGTGTGTGTACCTTGGGGACGTAGCAGTATATGATACCGTGGTGGTGTGTGTGTGTGTGTACCTTGGGGACGTAGCAGTATATTATACCATGGTGGTGTGTGTGTGTGTGTACCTTGGGGACGTAGCCGTATATGATACCATGGTGGTGTGTGTGTACCTTGGGGACGTAGCAGTATATGATACCGTGGTGGTGTGTGTGTGTGTACCTTGGGGACGTAGCAGTATATGATACCGTGGTGGTGTGTGTGTGTGTGTACCTTGGGGACGTAGCCGTATATGATACCATGGTGGTGTGTGTGTGTGTGTACCTTGGGGACGTAGCCGTATATGATACCGTGGTGGTGTGTGTGTGTGTGTACCTTGGGGACGTAGCCGTATATGATACCGTGGTGGTGTGTGTGTACCTTGGGGACGTAGCCGTATATGATACCATGGTGGTGTGTGTGTACCTTGGGGACGTAGCAGTATATGATACCGTGGCGGTGTGTGTGTGTGTGTACCTTGGGGACGTAGCCGTATATGATACCATGGTGGTGTGTGTGTGTACCTTGGGGACGTAGCAGTATATGATACCGTGGTGGTGTGTGTGTGTGTGTGTACCTTGGGGACATAGCAGTATATTATACCATGGTGGTGTGTGTGTGTGTGTACCTTGGGGACGTAGCAGTATATTATACCATGGTGGTGTGTGTGTGTGTGTGTGTGTACCTTGGGGACGTAGCAGTATATTATACCATGGTGGTATGTGTGTGTGTACCTTGGGGACGTAGCAGTATATTATACCGTGGCGGTGTGTGTGTGTGTACCTTGGGGACGTAGCAGTATGATACTGTGGAGGTGTGTGTGTACCTTGGGGACGTAGCAGTATGATACTGTGGAGGTGTGTGTGTACCTTGGGGACGTAGCAGTATGATACTGTGGAGGTGTGTGTGTACCTTGGGGACGTAGCAGTATGATACTGTGGAGGTGTGTGTGTACCTTGGGGACGTAGCAGTATGATACTGTGGAGGTGTGTGTGTACCTTGGGGACGTAGCAGTATATGATACCATGGCGGTCGTCGACTATCAGGTGATCCAGCTCCCTGTTGGGGATGTCGTCAAACGAACGGTTCTTCCCCGGAAAAGCCAGGTCATCACCATGGTAACAGAGGTCATGGAGACGCTGCCGCCGCCTCTCCTGAAAAGAGAGAGAGGGATGAGAGAGAGAGGGATAGAGAGAGCGGGATAGAGAGACAGAGAGACAGAGACAGAGAGAGAGAGATAAAGAGAGAGAGAAAGACAGAGAGAGAGAGAGAGAGAGAGAGAGAGAGAGAGAGAGAGAGCTGACCAATGACCTATTGGAAAGACACCACAAAAAATCAGAGTAAACTTCAATGCTATTTGGCACTAAACAGACAGTACACAGTGGCAAACTATCTGACCACTGTGACTGATAGAAAACTGAGGAAAACATTGACTATGTACAGACTCAGCGAGGACAGCCTGGCTATAGAGACCGGTCGTCACAGACAGATCTGGCAACCCAGAGATGCCAGGTTGTGTTTACTCTGCCCACAAAACACAATAGAAACGGAAACACACTTTCTCCTAAAATGCAACTTTCTTTCCCCAAATTAAAAATAGAAATAAAGAATTTGAAACAGGAACAGACAATGAAAAGTTACTGTCTATTGGGTGAAAAAGGTCCATTGTGCCATTTATGTTGCAAAATATGTTGCATTATGCCACACCCATAGGGACAACCAGTTGACCCAACTACAACCAATAATCCCATAAGGACAACCAGTTGACCCAACTACAACCAACAATCCCATAAGGACAACCATTTGACCCAACTACAACCAATAATCCCATAAAGACAACCAGTTGACCCAACTACAACCAATAATCCTGTAAGGACAACCAGTTGACCCAACTACAACCAATAATCCCATAAGGACAACCAGTTGACCCAACTACAACCAATAATCCTGTAAGGACAACCAGTTGACCCAACTACAACCAATAATCCCATAAGGACAACCAGTTGACCCAACTACAACCAATAATCCTGTAAAGACAACCAGTTGACCCAACTACAACCAATAATCTCCCAACAAATTTACACACACAAAACACACACAACTATTTTGAATATGTTTGGTTGTGTATGTGATAATTAATATGTAATGTAGTGCTTTGGCAATATTGTTAAGTTGTAACTTTCATGCCAATAAAGCCGAATTTGAGAGAGAGAGAGTCACAGAGACAGAGAGACAGCGAGAGAGAGACAGCGAGAGAGCGAGACAGAGAGCGAGAGAGCGAGAGACAGAGAGCGAGAGACAGAGAGCGAGAGACAGAGGGCGAGAGACAGAGGGCGAGAGACAGAGGGCGAGAGACAGAGAGCGAGAGACAGAGAGCGAGAGACAGAGAGAGACAGAGAGCGAGAGACAGAGAGAGAGACAGAGAGCGAGAGACAGAGAGAGAGACAGAGAGCGAGAGACGGAGAGAGACACAGAGAGCGAGAGACAGAGAGAGACACAGAGAGCGAGAGAGACAGAGAGCGAGAGACGGAGAGAGAGACAGAGAGCGAGAGAGACAGAGAGCGAGAGACGGAGAGAGACAGAGAGCGAGAGACGGAGAGAGACAGAGAGCGAGAGACAGAGAGCGAGAGACGGAGAGAGACAGAGAGACAGAGACAGAGAGCGAGAGACAGAGAGCGAGAGACAGAGAGCGAGAGACAGAGAGCGAGAGACAGAGAGCGAGAGACGGAGAGCGAGAGACGGAGAGAGAGACAGAGAGAGAGACAGAGAGCGAGAGACGGAGAGCGAGAGAGACAGAGAGCGAGAGAGACAGAGAGCGAGAGAGACAGAGAGCGAGAGAGACAGAGAGCGAGAGAGACAGACAGAGAGCGAGAGAGACAGAGAGCGAGAGACAGAGACAAAGAGCGAGACAAAGAGCGAGACAGAGAGCGACAGACAGAGAGCGACAGACAGAGAGAGACAGACAGAGAGAGACAGACAGACAGAGAGAGACAGACAGACAGAGAGACAGACAGACAGAGAGACAGAGAGGGAGAGAGAGAGGGGGAGAGAGAGAGACAGAGAGAGAGACAGAGAGAGAGACAGAGAGAGAGACGGAGAGAGAGAGACAGAGAGCGAGACAGAGAGCGAGACAGAGAGCGAGACAGAGAGCGAGACAGAGAGCGAGACCGAGAGAGAGACAGAGAGACCGAGAGAGAGAGAGAGACCGAGAGAGAGACAGACAGAGGGACAGAGAGAGAGAGAGAGAGAGAGAGAGAGAGAGACACGAGGGATGGAGAGAGAGAGAGAGAGAGAGAGAGAGACACGAGGGATGGAGAGAGAGAGACACGAGGGATGGAGAGAGAGAGAGAGAGAGAGAGAGACACGAGGGATGGAGAGAGAGAGAGAGAGAGAGAGAGACACGAGGGATGGAGAGAGAGAGAGAGAGAGAGAGAGACACGAGGGATGGAGAGAGAGAGAGAGAGGACTTGACAGACATACAGACATGCAGAAGAACAGCTCGTGATTCATTCAAACTTTTGATTACTAAGAGTGAGACAAACGGATCAACATTTTTCATAAAAATACTACTAATAAACCCAGACAACTGAAGATCCAAAAAGGAAACCTCAACCGTTAGCCTCGTCCGTTGGCACCTATTGTTTATCGTTGGTAACCATAGCAACATGGCTACCGAAGCAGCGCTAGCAGTGAGGAAAGCAGCGGAGACCGTTAAACTTTCCCCTCGTTTTATAGAAATCCCACCCCATCTTAAATCAGAGAAGGGAAGAATTATGTTTAAACAGAACATACAGAGGGAAAACCCAGATAGGTTGTTTGCTGACTGCTCACACAACGGGACGGTTACCAACTTACTGTTCTACAGTGAACACACCACTGCCTGGCACGCAGCCATAACCAGACACTTCCCTCACACAACCAAAAAGGGAATCTGGGACAAGAACAGCACCCCAGTATCCCCCTCTCCAACGGATACCCCAACAGCAGTTCTGCCCCAGCTCCAGGACATAGATCTATCCCTCCCCCTACCTGTACACAACCATCAGAATAATGATGGCAACACCATACGGCTGCTAAGGGAGAAGCTGTCTCAGTTGGAACTAGAGGTGACTGAGCTCAGAGAGCAACTTCCTTACTACACTGAGCCTCTACAGGACCAGCTGAACCAGTGGCGGACTCAACTAAAAACATCAGTCCAGGAGCTGAGAGAGAACTTCAGCACAGCGCTGGAGGAGGAGAAAGGGGCCATGCGAAGAGAACTACGCAGGCAAAGAAGGAGATGGCATCAGAGCTATCTGTCATTAAAATGGTACTACATCCGAAAGAAGAGTCAAAAATCCCTACAGAACAGCTGCAGCCCCTCAACACTACAAAACCTTCTTCCACTAACCCCCCCGTCAACCACCTCCTTACCCTGCACCGTCCCCCCCATACCCACATCCCCAGTCCACAAGGAGACACACACAAGGACGACAACTGCAGAGAGAAGCTCCTCGGACACCCCTGACACCCCTTCACATACCCCCCCCATTACACAGGTCCTGCATAAACCAGCCCCTGTATGTGAAACCACCACTATGGTAAGAGCCACGGAGGTGGCCATCCTCATTGATTCAAACAGGAAATATATAGATGAGGAAAAATTATTCCCCAACCACAAGGTGGTCAAATTCTGGTGCCCAAAAGTGCAGGATGCACTAAATATTATATCCAAGCCTGACTTCGGAACACCAGGCCACATTATCATCCACAGTGGCACCAACAACATGAGAGATGATCAGGAGAGAGTAGGCAGCCTGGTCAGCAGAATGGCAGAGAAAGCCTCTGAGTCTTTCCCTAACTCCCGCATCACCATCTCCACTCTGCTGCCCCGCAAAGATTTCCACCCCCATACCATCCAGAGAGTCAACGCTGACATCACAAGAGGTTGTGCCAGGATCCCGAATGTGCACGTTGCTCAACACCCGACCATCACCCCTGAGCACCTGTACGACCACTCCCACCTGAGGAAACAGTCAGTGGGACTGTTCACCAAGACCTTGAAGGATGTGGCACTCGGCAGACCAACACAGCGTGCCCAACAGGACAGAGGACCACCCAGGACCACCTTCCAGATGTCATCACCACGCAGAGTCGCCTACCAGACTACGTCATCACCAACAAGCCACAGGCACCCTCGACACCAACCGAGACCCAGCACAACCTACAAGACCCACCCACCACCAGATCACCGCTCCCCCCAACGAAGCCGCCAGAATGGACCAGGGCCAATATACTACCCCACACCAGAGCATCACCACTACCAGACAACAGAGTCAGCACCACAACCCAGTCTTGCCCCCCCTTCTTCTCAGGTGGCACCGCAACAGAACCGGCGCAGCTATTCGGAGGCTCTCACCGGACCAGATAACTCTGTGGGACTGAGTGAGATCAAACAGCTCCTCCACTACATCTACACTAAACTACAGTAAAAACAACACTCACACTGACACAACCACACACTCACACTGACACTGACCCATCGTCACTCACACTAACCAGATATAGACACTCACACTGACCCATCCACACACACACTCACAAACACACACACACACACCGACCCATCCACACTCAATCCCGCACACACACATTAACATACACAATCAATAACTCAAACTCACCCAAACACTCACACATACATTATCTTACACAGTGGAGGATATGAACAGACACACTCACACGTACATATAGAAATACCTACATGACACTTTGGAGAAACAATATCATCTGAGGAATGTTCTGTATTGTCTCACCCTTAGTAACCTAGTTAGTCTTAGAAATATAGTCGTTCTCTTGTAGTAGTCATTCTTAATATTCATACTTTTTGCAATGAGACCACTAACAATTAGCACGTGGAACATCCAGGGCCTAAACTCGACAGCCTTAGGACTGAAGGGTCTGGCCCTGGAGTTCAACAAAAACGTAAAAGATGATGATATCATTATTCTGCAGGAGACATGGTGTAAGGCAGATACAGTCGTATGAAAAAGTTTGGGCACCCCTCTGAGGTAAATACTGGTATTTTATTAAGATCCCCATAACCCTCTCTACTGCAGGTAAATACTGGTATTTTATTAAGATCCCCATTAACCCTCTCTACTGCAGGTAAATACTGGTATTTTATTAAGATCCCCATTAAACCTCTCTACTGCAGGTAAATACTGGTATTTTATTAAGATCCCCATAAACCTCTCTACTGCAGGTAAATACTGGTATTTTATTAAGATCCCCATAACCCTCTCTACTGCAGGTAAATACTGGTATTTTATTAAGATCCCCATTAACCCTCTCTACTGCAGGTAAATACTGGTATTTTATTAAGATCCCCATAACCCTCTCTACTGCAGGTAAATACTGGTATTTTATTAAGATCCCCATAACCCTCTCTACTGCAGGTAAATACTGGTACTTTATTAAGATCCCCATTAACCCTCTCTACTGCAGGTAAATACTGGTATTTTATTAAGATCCCCATAAACCTCTCTACTGCAGGTAAATACTGGTATTTTATTAAGATCCCCATAACCCTCTCTACTGCAGGTAAATACTGGTATTTTATTAAGATCCCCATAACCCTCTCTACTGCAGGTAAATACTGGTATTTTATTAAGATCCCCATAACCCTCTCTACTGCAGGTAAATACTGGTATTTTATTAAGATCCCCATTAACCCTCTCTACTGCAGGTAAATACTGGTATTTTATTAAGATCCCCATTAAACCTCTCTACTGCAGGTAAATACTGGTATTTTATTAAGATCCCCATTAACCCTCTCTACTGCAGGTAAATACTGGTATTTTATTAAGATCCCCATTAACCCTCTCTACTGCAGGTAAATACTGGTATTTTATTAAGATCCCCATAACCCTCTCTACTGCAGGTAAATACTGGTATTTTATTAAGATCCCCATTAACCCTCTCTACTGCAGGTAAATACTGGTATTTTATTAAGATCCCCATTAAACCTCTCTACTGCAGGTAAATACTGGTATTTTATTAAGATCCCCATAACCCTCTCTACTGCAGGTAAATACTGGTATTTTATTAAGATCCCCATAACCCTCTCTACTGCAGGTAAATACTGGTATTTTATTAAGATCCCCATTAAACCTCTCTACTGCAGGTAAATACTGGTATTTTATTAAGATCCCCATTAACCCTCTCTACTGCAGGTAAATACTGGTATTTTATTAAGATCCCCATTAACCCTCTCTACTGCAGGTAAATACTGGTATTTTATTAAGATCCCCATTAACCCTCTCTACTGCAGGTAAATACTGGTATTTTATTAAGATCCCCATAAACCCTCTCTACTGCAGGTAAATACTGGTATTTTATTAAGATCCCCATTAACCCTCTCTACTGCAGGTAAATACTGGTATTTTATTAAGATCCCCATAACCTTCTCTACTGCAGGTAAATACTGGTATTTTATTAAGATCCCCATTAACCCTCTCTACTGCAGGTAAATACTGGTATTTTATTAAGATCCCCATTAACCCTCTCTACTGCAGGTAAATACTGGTATTTTATTAAGATCCCCATAACCCTCTCTACTGCAGGTAAATACTGGTATTTTATTAAGATCCCCATAACCCTCTCTACTGCAGGTAAATACTGGTATTTTATTAAGATCCCCATTAACCCTCTCTACTGCAGGTAAATACTGGCATTTTATTAAGATCCCCATTAACCCTCTCTACTGCAGGTAAATACTGGTATTTTATTAAGATCCCCATAACCCTCTCTACTGCAGGTAAATACTGGTATTTTATTAAGATCCCCATTAACCCTCTCTACTGCAGGTAAATACTGGTATTTTATTAAGATCCCCATTAACCCTCTCTACTGCAGGTAAATACTGGTATTTTATTAAGATCCCCATTAACCCTCTCTACTGCAGGTAAATACTGGTATTTTATTAAGATCCCCATTAAACCTCTCTACTGCAGGTAAATACTGGTATTTTATTAAGATCCCCATAACCCTCTCTACTGCAGGTAAATACTGGTATTTTATTAAGATCCCCATAACCCTCTCTACTGCAGGTAAATACTGGTATTTTATTAAGATCCCCATAAACCTCTCTACTGCAGGTAAATACTGGTATTTTATTAAGATCCCCATAACCCTCTCTACTGCAGGTAAATACTGGTATTTTATTAAGATCCCCATTAACCCTCTCTACTGCAGGTAAATACTGGTATTTTATTAAGATCCCCATTAACCCTCTCTACTGCAGGTAAATACTGGTATTTTATTAAGATCCCCATAACCCTCTCTACTGCAGGTAAATACTTGTATTTTATTAAGATCCCCATAACCCTCTCTACTGCAGGTAAATACTGGTATTTTATTAAGATCCCCATAACCCTCTCTACTGCAGGTAAATACTGGTATTTTATTAAGATCCCCATTAACCCTCTCTACTGCAGGTAAATACTGGTATTTTATTAAGATCCCCATTAACCCTCTCTACTGCAGGTAAATACTGGTATTTTATTAAGATCCCCATTAAACCTCTCTACTGCAGGTAAATACTGGTATTTTATTAAGATCCCCATAACCCTCTCTACTGCAGGTAAATACTTGTATTTTATTAAGATCCCCATTAACCCTCTCTACTGCAGGTAAATACTTGTATTTTATTAAGATCCCCATTAACCCTCTCTACTGCAGGTAAATACTGGTATTTTATTAAGATCCCCATTAACCCTCTCTACTGCAGGTAAATACTGGTATTTTATTAAGATCCCCATTAACCCTCTCTACTGCAGGTAAATACTGGTATTTTATTAAGATCCCCATAAACCTCTCTACTGCAGGTAAATACTGGTATTTTATTAAGATCCCCATTAACCCTCTCTACAGCAGGTAAATACTGGTATTTTATTAAGATCCCCATAACCCTCTCTACTGCAGGTAAATACTGGTATTTTATTAAGATCCCCATTAAACCTCTCTACTGCAGGTAAATACTGGTATTTTATTAAGATCCCCATTAACCCTCTCTACTGCATGTAAATACTGGTATTTTATTAAGATCCCCATTAACCCTCTCTACTGCAGGTAAATACTGGTATTTTATTAAGATCCCCATAACCCTCTCTACTGCAGGTAAATACTGGTATTTTATTAAGATCCCCATTAACCCTCTCTACTGCAGGTAAATACTGGTATTTTATTAAGATCCCCATTAACCCTCTCTACTGCAGGTAAATACTGGTATTTTATTAAGATCCCCATTAAACCTCTCTACTGCAGGTAAATACTGGTATTTTATTAAGATCCCCATAACCCTCTCTACTGCAGGTAAATACTTGTATTTTATTAAGATCCCCATTAACCCTCTCTACTGCAGGTAAATACTTGTATTTTATTAAGATCCCCATTAACCCTCTCTACTGCAGGTAAATACTGGTATTTTATTAAGATCCCCATTAACCCTCTCTACTGCAGGTAAATACTGGTATTTTATTAAGATCCCCATTAACCCTCTCTACTGCAGGTAAATACTGGTATTTTATTAAGATCCCCATAAACCTCTCTTCTGCAGGTAAATACTGGTATTTTATTAAGATCCCCATTAACCCTCTCTACAGCAGGTAAATACTGGTATTTTATTAAGATCCCCATAACCCTCTCTACTGCAGGTAAATACTGGTATTTTATTAAGATCCCCATTAAACCTCTCTACTGCAGGTAAATACTGGTATTTTATTAAGATCCCCATTAACCCTCTCTACTGCATGTAAATACTGGTATTTTATTAAGATCCCCATTAACCCTCTCTACTGCAGGTAAATACTGGTATTTTATTAAGATCCCCATAACCCTCTCTACTGCAGGTAAATACTGGTATTTTATTAAGATCCCCATTAACCCTCTCTACTGCAGGTAAATACTGGTATTTTATTAAGATCCCCATAACCCTCTCTACTGCAGGTAAATACTGGTATTTTATTAAGATCCCCATAACCCTCTCTACTGCAGGTAAATACTGGTATTTTATTAAGATCCCCATTAACCCTCTCTACTGCAGGTAAATACTGGTATTTTATTAAGATCCCCATAACCCTCTCTACTGCAGGTAAATACTGGTATTTTATTAAGATCCCCATAACCCTCTCTACTGCAGGTAAATACTGGTATTTTATTAAGATCCCCATTAACCCTCTCTACTGCAGGTAAATACTGGTATTTTATTAAGATCCCCATTAGCTGTTGCAAAAGCAGCAGCTACTCTTCCTGGGGTCTAGACAGAACATTATACACAACATAATACAGAACGTTGATAGACAAAACAGCTCAAGGACAGAACTACATAATTTTAAAAACGGTACACATAGCATACATATCAATACATACACACAACATATCTAGGTCAAAGAGGGGAGAGGCGTTGTCCCGTGACGTGTTAATCAGTTTTTTAAACCAGGTTTGCAGTTAATTTTAGCAATATGAGATTGAAGGGATACTGCTAAAAAAGAGACAAGACAACAGACTCATGCTTGTGCGTGCTAGTCACTTTGTCACTTTGTCACTTTCTCTCCGTCTCTCCCCCAGTATGACTTTGTGGGCCAGCTGGAGACGGTTGAGGAGGATGCTGAACAGCTGCTGAGGGTTTTGAAGGTGGACAACGTGGTTGACTTCCCTTCCTCTCACAGGAACCACACGGCCAGCAGCTGGCAGGAGGACTGGTTCAGCAGGGTGCCCCTAGTGGCCAGGAGGAAACTCTACAGGCTGTATGAACCAGACTTCAGACTGTTTGGCTACTCCAGACCAGACTCCCTGCTAGACTGACTGACTCCAACTACACTCTTAGACAATAAAGGATTCTTTTCTTGTCCCCACAGAACCATTTTTGGTTCCAGGTATAACTATTTAGTGGTGAAAGTGTTCCACGTAGAACCTTGTATTAGTGAAATGTTTCCATTTGGAACCAAAAATAGCTACTGTCAGTGGGTTCTCCTAAGTACCTAAAATTTAAGAACCCTTTATGGTTCCAGGTAGCACCTTCTTTTCTAAGAGTGTAGAGTGACCAGCCAGACCAGAGTACTGCATCTTCTGTCCCTGTTCTGGACTCAGCAGGTCAACAGAGGAGAGTTAGTTAGGGTTTGTTCTGGACTCAGCAGGTCAACAGAGGAGAGTTAGTTAGGGTTTGTTCTGGACTCAGCAGGTCAACAGAGGAGAGTTAGTTAGGGTTTGTTCTGGACTCAGCAGGTCAACAGAGGAGAGTTAGTTAGGGTTTGTTCTGGACTCAGCAGGTCAACAGAGGAGAGTTAGTTAGGGTTTGTTCTGGACTCAGCAGGTCAACAGAGGAGAGTTAGTTAGGGTTTGTTCTGGACTCAGCAGGTCAACAGAGGAGAGTTAGTTAGGGTTTGTTCTGGACTCAGCAGGTCAACAGAGGAGAGTTACAGTTAGGTTAAACTTTCTTTGGAGAAAAGTTGGGACCCTGGTGTCTGTGATGTCTTCATGGAACCCTGGTGGAACCCTTGTCATGTTACTGATCCTCCTGTGAGGAGTTGTACTGTTGGGGCATTAGGTGTTCATAGTTGTTTTTAATGATCATGTATTTTCCAGTGTTAAAGTCAAGCATGAAAGGGATTTATTTGTGTTTTAATGTGGAAAGGAAATGCCTTGTTTCACAGTGACCGATGCCAACATTATCACCCTCCTATAAGGAAGCCATTAGGACCTGAGGAGTTCTGGGTAAATCTTTTTTCACTACTGGAAGCATGGGGAAAGATGTTTCAACATTTGACATGTTAAAAACAGGTAGACAGGGCTTAGAGGTTTGGGAAGAGACGGGGTTAGGGTTAGGGTTAGGATGACCCACAAGGAGTACAGGGTGCATAGGCACATAGACTATAACCTCACTCATTTGATGAACCGCTAGTTAAAACCAAGGTACCATTTTAAGACATAGAGGAAATGGTCCCAGAAAGGTCCATACTTCCAACCAGAATAAAGTTCCCTGTAATGTTTGTTATTGGTCACTAGATGGCATAAACTCATCAACAGCGAACCATAAAAACAGTTGTTACAAATGGAATAATGTCGAACTCATTGGACTGGCTAGGAGGTTCCTCACACTGCTCTGACTGTTCGTAGAAATCTCTTGCTGTATCCCCATGTCTGAGTCATTTCCCCACGGGTATCAATAAAGTAACCATCTATCAAGCTATCTTTTTGTCTGTAGCTGCCTTTTTCTACATATTCTGTTAAATCTTATAGGTTGAGACTTAAGGCCCCTATAAGTCTGTTTAGGGTGATAACTAGTCTTATTTAACAATGCATGTGTGTCGGGCAGTTTGAAATATATTCTACTTCCCAAGAGGTTTCTATCATTATGGCCTGGCATCATAAAAACTTTGGTATCAAGGAATTCAATCTTTTGAGGTTCTAAGTTGTACTTAACTGTAATTGAGGGGTGATGTCCATTCAAAATATCTATAAAGTTTACAAACTCTCCCACCGAGTGGCACCAAACCCCAAAGATATCATCCAAGTACCATATGTATATGGATGGACGTTTTTTTGCACTTGGGGAGGACCGCCTGCTCCCAATCGGCCATGTAAATGTTGGCAACTTCTTCCCCATTGCAGTACCTGAGATTTGTAAGTAGTGTTTAGAATCAAATTCAAAGTCATTATGCATTACTGGGTGTCAATATTAGTGTATAGTGAGTCTACATCAATTGAGAATAAAATTCCTCCAGAAGGTAACTCCATTTCTCTAAGCTTATTAACAAATGCATAGGCATCCTTTACATAACTGGGGTGCTTCTGAGATAAGGGAGTGAGAAAGGAATCAATATTCTCTGCCACATTACATGATTCACTCCCGCAATCTGAGACAATGGGACGGCCAGGGAACCGTCCATGAACCTGGATCTTTGTCTATTTTCAACAGAAGGTAGAACTTTCACGCTCTAGATAGATAGACAGACAGATAGATAGATACATAGATGAAAATACACAAAAGACAGATACGTGATACATAGAGCGGCAGTATGAAAAAGTATAGAAATACAAGAAGTCGAGTGCAAAAAGCTATAAAAAGACATAGCATAGTATGAGTGGTTGGCTATACATTGTTAGAGTGTTAGAAAGTGTTAAAACATTGCATGTTGATATAGATAAATAAGGTGTATTTGCATGGCCAGTTATGTGGTGGAATTGTACTCCAGGGTAGCTGTCTATTTGAATGTGTTTGTAGGGGTGTGGTGGGATTCTACTGAGATTAGAATCTCCTATGATGGCTATAGGTTTGTGTGAATGTATGTTCCATTGGTGTATCTTTCTGGATGTGTGACTATGTCTGGCAGGTTTGTACAGTAGTTGGGGAGATGCTGGAGATATTGGGGTGGAGTGCCTAGGTGTAGGTAGGGGTGAAAGTCTAATATTAGGTTCAAAGATGACCCTACTATGTCATGTTTTTACTGGCCTGATCTGTGGGGAGGAGTTTTGTGAAAAGTTGAGAGGTATCCCCCTCCCAGTGGGCTTTTGAGGGAGCCCACCGTGTGGGGACACATCAACTGGGGTGGGTAATAGGGGGGGTCTTGGGATTGGAGAGGTGGGTTTAAGGGAGGGATCAGAAGAGACTCTTTTGGGACTCAGTTTCCCCTTAGTTGGTCTATTCATCATGTTAGGGTTGTCCTCCACCCTCCCTCCCCTCTCCAAGTCCCCAGACTTAGGCTGGTGTTTAGGTAGATTGGCATGGGTCTCTGTGGGAATAGGAATGATAATGTTAGTGTCAGATGTGGAAAACCCAAACTTCAGACGGTCCTGGACATGCGCTGGCTTGAGCAGGGGGACCTTGCGTGCGCTGCAGGATTTTAATCCATGACGGCATAGTGTGTTACTAATGGTTTTCTTTGAGACTGTGGTCCCAGCTCTCTTCAGGTCATTGACCAGGTCCTGCCGTGTAGTTCTGGGCTGATCCCTCACCTTCCTCATGATCATTGATGCCCCACGAGGTGAGATCTTGCATGGTGCCCCAGACCGAGGGAGATTGACCGTCATCTTGAACTTCTTCCATTTTCTAATAATTGCGCCAACAGTTGTTGCCTTCTCACCAAGCTGCTTGCCTATTGTCCTGTAGCCCATCTCAGCCTTGTGCAGGTCTACAATTTTATCCCTGATGTCCTTACACAGCACTCTGGTCTTGGCCATTGTGGAGAGGTTGGAGTCTGTTTGATTGAGTGTGTGGACAGGTGTCTTTTATACAGGTAACGAGTTCAAACAGGTGCAGTTAATACAGGTAATGAGTGGAGAACAGGAGGGCTTCTTAAAGAAAAACTAACAGGTCTGTGAGAGCCGGAATTCTTACTGGTTGGTAGGTGATCAAATACTTATGTCATGCAATAAAATGCAAATTAATTATTTAAAAATCATACATCATACAAAATCACATCATCAATGTGATTTTCTGGATTTTTTAGATTCCGTCTCTCACAGTTGAAGTGTACCTATGATAAAAATTACAGACCTCTACATGCTTTGTAAGTAGGAAAACCTGCAAAATAGGCAGTGTATCAAATACTTGTTCTCCCCACTATACCTTAAACCAACCTACCACTCCTTTCAATAGGATGATGGATCACTGATTTTACCAATAGCTTTGAAGGAAACTCCCCCAGGGCAACTTTTAGAGCATCCACCCACTTTTTCCCTCAACCTATCACAGTAGCACATACCAACTCCTATACTTGGAGGATGACATACTTCAAAGAGACCAATCATTCCCTTTCAAAGTAGGATGGACAACCTATTCCACCAATAGCCTGGAAGTAACTCCAAAAGGTCACTGTCTAAGCACCCACCACTTTCCCTCCAAAAAATGTTTTTTCCCTCCAATATTTCAGTTATTTTCCATCCCCAATCATAGTTACCCCATAGCCTCTGAAGAAGCATCTACAGTCGTATGAAAAAGTTTGGGCTGTCCTCTGAGGCTGCATAATAATTTACTCTGTCGTCACAGAAAATGATCACAGTGGCATGCCATTCATTTTCTAATAAAAGCTGAGTACTGGGGTATTGTCCTGACAAAGATTTTTACTGTAGCAATATTAAGTTGTATGAAATTAAATCAGATGTGAAAAATAGGCTATGCAAAAATGTGGGCACCCTTGTCATTCTGTTGATTTGAATACCTGTAACTACTTAGCACTGATTAATTGAAACACACAATTGGTTTGGTGAGCTCATTAAGCCTTGAACTTCATAGACAAGTGCATCCAATCATGAGAAAAGGTATTTAAGGTGGCCAATTGCAAGTTGTTGTTCTCTTTGACTCTCCTCTGAAGAGTGGCAACATGGGGGCCTCAAAACAACTCTCAAATGACCTGAAAACAAAGATTGTTCAACATTATGGTTTAGGGGAAGGCTATAAAAAGCTATTGCAGAGATGTAAGCTGTCAGTGTCCACTGTGAGGAACATAGTGAGGAAATGGAAGACCACAGGCACAGTTCTTGTTAAGGCCAGAAGTGGCCAAGTAAAATATCGGAGAGGCAAAGGTGAAGGATGGTGAGAACGGTCAAAAACAGCCCACAGACCACCTCCAAAGACCTACAACATCATCTTGCTGCAGATGGTGTCACTGTGCATCGTTCAACAATTCAGTGCACTTTGCACAAGGAGAAGCTGCACGGGAGAGTGATGCGGAAGAAGCCTTTTCTGCACACACGCCACAAACAGAGTCGCTTGAGGTATGCAAACGCACATTTGGAAGGGTTAACCCTAGCCAGCTTCATTTTGGAATAAGGTGCTGTGGACTGATGAAACAAAGATTGAGTTATTTGGTCATAACAACGGGCGTTATGCATGGCGGCAAAAGAACACAGCGTTCCTGTTACAGTTGTGTGTGTGGAGAGACCAAGACACAGTGTAGGGATTATAGTTCAACATAATGATTTATTTATACTATGTATAACATAACCAACCAGGAATGAACTATACAACACCAATACAAAACACCACCTACAAAAACGTCACGTTACCCGAAACAAACACGACTTGAACGGAACGTAACAAATGAGCACACTTACCTTCACCGTGAATGCGACATATACCGACAACGACCCACACAAGAGTGAAAGACAGACAAACATATATAAGATCCCTAATTAGAGACAATGCAGTGCAGCTACCTCTAATTAGGGATCCACCCTAACCCCACACAGAAACAGAAAAGAACGACACTGTCAGACTCTGACCATAGCTACATAGAGAAGCAATAGGCCTCTCTATGGCCAGAGCCTGACAGTTCCAAGAAAAACACTTGCTACCCACAGTAACATTTGGTGGCGGTTCCATCATGCTGTGGGGCTGTGTGGCCAGTGCTGGTACTGGGAATCTTGTTAAAGTTGAGGGTCGCATGGATTCCACTCAATATCAGCAGATTCTTGGGAAGAATGTTGAAGAATCAGTCACAAAGTTGAAGTTACACCGGGGCTGGATATTTCAACAAGACAACGACCCAAAACACTGCTCAAAATCTACCCGGGCATTTATGCAGAGGAACAAGTACAATGTTCTGGAATGGCCATCCCAGTCCCCAGACCTGAATATCATTGAGAATCTGTGGGATGATTTGAAGCGGGCTGTCCATGCTCGGCAACCATCAAACCTAACTGAACTGGAGATGTTTTGTAAGGAGGAATGGTCCAAAATACCTTCATCCAGAATCCAGACACTCATTAGAGGCTATAGGAAGCGTCCAGAGGCTGTTATTTTAGCAAAAGGAGGCTCTACTAAATATTGATGTGATTTTTCTGTTGGGGCCCAAATTTATGCACCTGTCTAATTTAGTTTTGATGCATATTGCACATTTTCTGTTAATCCAATTAACCTAATTTCACTACTGAAATATTACTGTGTCCATCAGTTATTTGATAGATCAAAATGAAATTGCTGATCCAAACACCCAATTATTTATAAATGGAAATCATGGAAATTGTCAGGGGTGTCCAAACTTTTTCATACGACTGTATAGTCACATTTGGCTTTGTCAGGCTCTGGCCATAGAGAAGCTTTGCTTCTCTATATTTCTATGGTCAGAGTCTGGCAGATCTATCATTTCTATTTCTGTCTGGTGTGTGTGTGTGGGATCCCTAATTAGAGGCAGCTGCTATGCATTACCTCTAATTAGGGATCTTACTTATATGTCTGTGTTCCACTCGTATGCGTGGTTCATTGTTGTATATTGTCTCGTGTCGTGTTACGTGTGTTTGTTATATTCATTTGTTATTTTGTCTAGTTCGTCAGTTAATTGAATAAAAGATGTCGAACTATCGTTACGCTGCGCCTTGGTCTCTCTACACACCCGAACGTGACAGAATGAACCACCACCCGACCAAGCAGCGTAAGGAAGGAGCAAAGGAGAAGAAAGGTAAACAGCGGCGTAATCGTAGAAAAGGAGCCGGTAGTCAACCCCAGGAAAATTTCGGGGGGGGGGCTATGGGGGTGGTCTGGTAACGAAGAGGACGCACCAGTACCACTTTCCATGTGGGATGCACTGTGCCCGACATATAAATGGGGGGCGCAAAGTGAAGAGGAGGAGGATTATTTGGAGAGAAATTTTGGAGACGTTTTGGAGGAGATGTGGGAGATAGCGGAGGAAGTTGAACGGGAAATGTCGGAGTGGAATAATCCGTGCCCAGTCGCCTACTCCACTCCCGTGAAAGAGCAGTCCGCTTTACCGGTACCCAGTCGGGGTCCGGCCGTCTGCTATACTCCAGTACCAGAGCAGTCCGCTCCACCGGTGCCCAGTCTGGGTCCGGCCGTCTGCTACACTCCAGTGAGCCTCTCCAGTCCGGTACGTCATGTGCCTGCTCCTCGCACTCGCCCTGAGGTGCGTGTCACCAGTCCGGCGCCATCAGTGCCGACTCCACGCACCAGGCCTCCAGTGCGCCTCTCCAGTTCGGTACGTCATGTGCCTGCTCCCCGCACTAGCCCTGAGGTGCGTGTTATTAGTCCTGTGCCACATGTGCCGACTTCACGCACCAGGCTTCCAGTGCGCCTTCCCAGTCAGGTACGTCCTGTGCCTGCTCCCCGCACTCGCCCTGAAGTGCGTGTTATTAGTCATGTGCCACCAGTGCCGACTTCACGCACCAGGCTTCCAGTGCGCCTCCCCAGTCCGGTACGTCCCGTGCCGACTCCCCGCACTCGACCTCCAGTGCGTGTGCATAGCCAGGTTCCTCCAGTTCCGGCTTCACGCACCAGGCCTCCAGTGCGCCTCCCCAGTCCGGTACGTCCCGTGCCGACTCCCCGCACTCGACCTCCAGTGCGTGTGCCCAGCCAGGTACCTCCAGTGCCAGCTCCACGCACCAGGCCTCCAGTGCGCCTCTCCAGTCTGGTACGTCCCGTGCCGACTCCCCGCACTCGACCTCCAGTGTGTGTGCCCAGCCAGGTTCCTCCAGTGCCGGCTCCACGCACCAGGCCTCCAGTGCGCTTCTCCAGTCCGGTACGTCCCGTGCCGACTCCCCGCACTCGACCTCCAGTGCGTGTGCCCAGCCAGGTTCCTCCAGTACCGGCTCCACGCACCAAGCCTCCAGTGCGCCTCTCCAGTCTGGTACGTCCCGTGCCGACTCCCCGCACTCGACCTCCAGTGCGTGTGCCCAGCCAGGTACCTCCAGTGCCGGCTACACGCACCAGACCGTCGGTGCGCCTCATCAGCCCGGAGACTCTCGTGATGGTGGACAGCCCGGAGCCTCCCGTGATGGTCGACAGCCCGGAGCCTCCCGTGATGGTCGACAGCCCGGAGCCTCCCGTGATGGTCGACAGCCCGGAGCCTCCCGTGATGGTCGACAGCCCGGAGCCTCCCGTGACGGTCGACAGCCCGGAGCCTCCCGTGACGGTCGACAGCCCGGAGCCTCCCGTGACGGTCGACAGCCCGGAGCCTCCCGTGACGGTCGACAGCCCGGAGCCTCCCGTGACGCTCGACAGCCCGGAGCCTCCCGTGACGCTCGACAGCCCGGAGCCTCCCGTGACGCTCGACAGCCCGGAGCCTCCCGTGACGCTCGACAGCCCGGAGCCTCCCGTGACGCTCGACAGCCCGGAGCCTCCCGTGACGCTCGACAGCCCGGAGCCTCCCGTGACGCTCGACAGCCCGGAACCTTCCGTGACGATCGACAGCCCGGAACCTTCCGTGACGATCGACAGCCCGGAACCTTCCGTGACGATCGACAGCCCGGAACCTTCCGTGACGATCGACAGCCCGGAACCTTCCGTGAGGATCGACAGCCCGGAACCTTCCGTGACGATCGACAGCCCGGAACCTTCCGTGACGATTGACTGCCCGGAACCTTCCGTGACGATCGACAGCCCGGAGCCTCCCGTGACGATTATATGGCCGGAGTCGCCTGCCACACCAGTGCTCAGTCCTGGCCCGGTTATTTGCCCCGCTCCATGGCCTGAACTTGTTCCCCCACCATTGTTATTTAAAGGACCGGTGGGTTGCCCCTTTACATGGCCGGAGTCGCCTGCCACACCGGTGCTCAGTCCTGGCCCGGTTATTTGCCCCGCTCCATGGCCTGAACCTTTTCCCCCACCATTGTTGTTTCCAGGACCGGTGGGTTGCCCCTTTACATGGCCGGAGTCGCCTGCCACACCGGTGCCCAGTCCTGGCCCGGTTATTTGCCCCTCTCCATGGCCTGAGCCTTTTGCCCCACCATGGTCATTTCCAGGACCAGTGGGTTGCCCCTTTAAATGGCCTGAGTCGCCTACCACACCAGTGCCCAGTCCGGGCCAAGTAGAAATGAAGAGGAAGACATCCACTTCGCCGGGGCCGGAACCGCCACCGGCGATGGGTTATGGTTGATGTTTTTCCCTCCCTGACCCTTCCCTCATGTTTTTGTGTTTATTTTTCTTGCGGCCGGGAGTCCGCGCCTTTGGGGGGGGGGTACTGTCAGGCTCTGGCCATAGAGAAGCTTTGCTTCTCTATATTTCTATGGTCAGAGTCTGGCAGATCTATCATTTCTATTTCTGTCTGGTGTGTGTGTGTGGGATCCCTAATTAGAGGCAGCTGCTATGCATTACCTCTAATTAGGGATCTTACTTATATGTCTGTGTTCCACTCGTATGCGTGGTTCATTGTTGTATATTGTCTCGTGTCGTGTTACGTGTGTTTGTTATATTCATTTGTTATTTTGTCTAGTTCGTCAGTTAATTGAATAAAAGATGTCGAACTATCGTTACGCTGCGCCTTGGTCTCTCTACACACCCGAACGTGACAGGCTTAGACTAAAAAAAATAACACACTGACAGGAAATAACTTGTTCCTGTGTGTAATATATATCCCCCCCCCCCTCAGAATCCCCCTATTTCTCAGAAGAAATATTCTCCACCCTTGAGGAAGAGACGAGCCACTTCCAGGCCCAGGGAAATGTGCTCATCTGTGGGGACACAAATGCACGTACAGGAACACTACCTGACCAAATGAGCACACGAGGGGACAGCTATATCACAGGCCAAGCTGTCTCTAATCCTTTTAACCTTTCCTACAGGAACAACAGTGACAGCATCGTCAACAAGAATGGAAAAGACCTATTGCAGCTCTGTAGAAGCCTGGGTCTGTACTTTGTCAATGGTAGGTTACAGGGGGACTCTTTAGGAAGATTCATCTATTGCTCTCCTCTTGGCCAAAGCACAGTAGACCACATGATAACAGATATGGACCCTTTCTCTCTCAGCTCATTCACTGTTAAGCCACTAACACCTCTGTCTGATCACAGCCAAATTACCCTGTTCCTCAAAAGATCAGACATAGAAGCAACCCCAAATTCACAGCCCAATAAGCTGTACAACATCAAACATTCATACAGATGGGCTCAAAACAGCACAGAGGAATACCAGAAAGCAATCAGTAACCAAAAAATCCAATCAACCCTAAACAACTTTCTGGATACAATGTACGCTCACAGTAAAGAAGGCGTCAATCTAGCTGTAAATAACATCAATTATATATTTAGGCAAACAGCAAAAACAGCACAATTAAAGCTGGGATCAAACAAACCAAACAGAAATACAGAAGACAAATGGTTTGATACAGATTGTAAAAACATTAGGAAAAAAATTAGAACACTATGGAACCAAAAACACAGAGACCCAAACAACAGAGAACTACGCCTTCAGTACTGTGAGACATTAAAATCATATAAACGTACACTCAGAATCAAGAAATCCCAGTACAACAGAAAGCAACTGACACTAATTGAGGAGTCCATAAATAAAAACAACTTCTGGCAAAATTGGAAAAACCTAAACAAACCCAAACAACAGGA
Source organism: Thymallus thymallus (assembly GCA_023634145.1). Taxonomy (NCBI): domain Eukaryota; kingdom Metazoa; phylum Chordata; class Actinopteri; order Salmoniformes; family Salmonidae; genus Thymallus; species Thymallus thymallus. Next base: position 44,409,098 of record CM042397.1, on the reverse strand, counting down.
ATTATTGATACAAAATGGTGACATTTGGACAAATCACTTTAAAGCACTCTACAACACTGTTGACACTCAGGATAATACTGAATAGGGACACATTTATGAAAAGTTGAACAAACTGGAAAAATCTATAAAGGAACCAAAATCCTTTAGACTCCCCAATTACTGAGCAGGAGCTCCTTAAACTTCAAGCCCTCAAATCAAAAAAAGCATGCGGACCTGATGGGATCCTAAATGAGATGCTCAAATTCACTAGTGAAAAATATCAATTGGCTATATTAAAATTGTTTAACTTGATCCTGAGTGTAGGTTACTTCCCTGACATCTGGAACCAAGGACTCATAACACCAATCTTTAAAAACGGAGACAAATCTGACCCTAACAATTACAGAGGGATTTGTGTGAACAGTAACCTGGGGAAGGTTTTCTGTAGTATTATAAATGTAAGAGTCCTAAACTTCCTTAATAAGCACAACATCCTGAGTAAAAGCCAAATTGGATTTATACCAAAACATAGAACAACAGATCATATTTACACCCTACACACCCTAATAGATAAACACGTCCACAAAAATAAGACAAAACTCTATACTTGCTTTATTGACTTCCAAAAAGCATTTGATTCTATCTGGCATACAGGACTGTTCTACAAAGTCATTGAAAGTGGTGTAGGGGGTAAAACATATGACATTATAAAATCTATGTATACAGGCAACATGTGTAGCATAAAAATTGGCAAGAAACAAACTGAATCATTTAACCAGGGGTGGGGCCTCCGCCAGGGTTGCAATCTCAGCCCTGTGCTATTTAACATTTACATCAATGAATTGGCCAATATTCTAGAAAAGTCTCCACAATTCGGAAGTTAGATGCCTGCTCTTTGCAGATGACCTGTGCCTGCTTTCACCCACAGCACATGGTCTACAGCAGAGCTTGGACCTGCTAGAGCAGTACCGTCAGACCTGGGCCCTGACAGTAAACCCCAAAAAGATCAAAATAATGATTTTCCAGACAAATTCCAGATCCCAGGGAATAAAACCAAAGTTCTCAATTGGTGCAAAACATATAGAGTATTGCACACAATACAACTATTTAGGTTTGAAAATAAGTTTGACTGGACACCTAAATAATGCAGTGAATGAACTGAGAGACAAAGCACGCAGGGCATTGGTCCGGGGGCTGAGTTCACAAACTTGTTCCACTAACACACTGAAGCCTCAGGACCAGAACATCCAATCAATCAGAATTAACCAAATTACAAAACATCTAAAACAAAACTACATTACCTATTGGAAAACACAAACACAAGCACAAAGCAAAATGCAGTGCTATTTGGCCCTAAATCGACAGTAGAGAGAGGTGAGAGAGAGAGAGGTGAGAGAGAGAGGTGAGAGAGAGAGGTGAGAGAGGGAGAGAGAGAGAGAGAGAGAGGTGAGAGAGGTGAGAGAGAGAGGTGAGAGAGAGAGGTGAGAGAGAGGTGAGAGAGGGAGAGAGAGGTGAGAGAGGTGAGAGAGAGAGGTGAGAGAGAGAGAGGTGAGAGAGAGGTGAGAGAGAGAGAGGTGAGAGAGAGGTGAGAGAGAGAGAGAGAGAGGTGAGAGAGAGAGAGAGAGGTGAGAGAGAGAGAGAGAGAGAGAGAGAGAGGTGAGAGAGAGAGGTGAGAGAGAGAGAGAGAGGTGAGAGAGAGAGAGAGGTGAGAGAGAGGGTTACCTGTCCTAGTCGTTTCTCGGGGTCGATGGGCGTCAGATGGACCTTCCACTCCCTCCGGGGAACGTACCGCTCCTCAACGTGATCTGATTGGTTGGCAGAGTCTGGGGGGGCTGGCTCTGTAGGATCATTGGTTCCCTCCAGGAACTGGTTTACGAAGGCATCGATGTCGGAGAGGAAGGAGGGGGTTGGGGGTGTGGGGGGGTGGTGAGGGGCGGGGCGGGGGGAGAGGGGGGGCAGGTAGAGGTGAGAGGCTCCAACGTCGTCCCAGTAGAGAATAATCAACAAGATCATAAAGACTGAACCCAGAACCAGAGAGATACGGAACAACCTCCACTTCCCCATGGTGACACCTTAACAGAAACAGCAGAGAACACACGTTATACACACACACTGTTACCATGGTGACACCTTTACAGAAACAGCAGAGAACACACCTGTTATACACACACACTGTTACCATGGTGACACCTTAACAGAAACAGCAGAGAACACACGTGTTATACACACACACTGTTACCATGGTGACACCTTAACAGAAACAGCAGAGAACACACATGTTATACACACACACACTGTTACCATGGTGACACCTTAACAGAAACAGCAGAGAACACACATGTTATACACACACACTGTTACCATGGTGACACCTTAACAGAAACAGCAGAGAACACACATGTTATACACACACACTGTTACCATGGTGACACCTTAACAGAAACAGCAGAGAACACACATGTTATACACACACACTGTTACCATGGTGACACCTTAACAGAAACAGCAGAGAACACACATGTTATACACACACACTGTTACCATGGTGACACCTTAACAGAAACAGCAGAGAACACACATGTTATACACACACACTGTTACCATGGTGACACCTTAACAGAAACAGCAGAGAACACACATGTTATACACACACACTGTTACCATGGTGACACCTTAACAGAAACAGCAGAGAACACACATGTTATACACACACACTGTTACCATGGTGACACCTTTACAGAAACAGCAGAGAACACACCTGTTATACACACACACTGTTACCATGGTGACACCTTAACAGAAACAGCAGAGAACACACATGTTATACACACACACTGTTACCATGGTGACACCTTAACAGAAACAGCAGAGAACACACATGTTATACACACACACACTGTTACCATGGTGACACCTTAACAGAAACAGCAGAGAACACACATGTTATACACACACACTGTTACCATGGTGACACCTTAACAGAAACAGCAGAGAACACACATGTTATACACACACACTGTTACCATGGTGACACCTTAACAGAAACAGCAGAGAACACACATGTTATACACACACACTGTTACCATGGTGACACCTTAACAGAAACAGCAGAGAACACACATGTTATACACACACACACTGTTACCATGGTGACACCTTAACAGAAACAGCAGAGAACACACATGTTATACACACACACTGTTACCATGGTGACACCTTAACAGAAACAGCAGAGAACACACATGTTATACACACACACTGTTACCATGGTGACACCTTAACAGAAACAGCAGAGAACACACATGTTATACACACACACTGTTACCATGGTGACACCTTAACAGAAACAGCAGAGAACACACATGTTATACACACACACTGTTACCATGGTGACACCTTAACAGAAACAGCAGAGAACACACATGTTATACACACACACTGTTACCATGGTGACACCTTAACAGAAACAGCAGAGAACACACATGTTATACACACACACTGTTACCATGGTGACACCTTAACAGAAACAGCAGAGAACACACATGTTATACACACACACACTGTTACCATGGTGACACCTTAACAGAAACAGCAGAGAACACACATGTTATACACACACACTGTTACCATGGTGACACCTTAACAGAAACAGCAGAGAACACACGTTATACACACACACTGTTACCATGGTGACACCTTAACAGAAACAGCAGAGAACACACGTTATACACACACACTGTTACCATGGTGACACCTTAACAGAAACAGCAGAGAACACACATGTTATACACACACACTGTTACCATGGTGACACCTTAACAGAAACGGCAGAGAACACACCTGTTATACACACACACTGTTACCATGGTGACACCTTAACAGAAACAGTAGAGAACACCCCCCGTTATACACACACACTGTTCCATATAGTGACACTGTTACCATGGTGACACAACAGAAACAGCAGCGAACACACATGTTATACACACACACTGTTACCATGGTGACACCTTAACAGAAACAGCAGAGAACACACATGTTATACACACACACTGTTACCATGATGACACCTTAACAGAAACAGCAGAGAACACACATGTTATACACACACACTGTTACCATGGTGACACCTTAACAGAAACAGCAGAGAACACACATGTTATACACACACACACTGTTACCATGGTGACACCTTAACAGAAACAGCAGAGAACACACATGTTATACACACACACTGTTCCCATGGTGACACCTTAACAGAAACAGCAGAGAACACACATGTTATACACACACACTGTTACCATGGTGACACCTTAACAGAAACAGCAGAGAACACACGTTATACACACACACTGTTACCATGGTGACACCTTAACAGAAACAGCAGAGAACACACGTTATACACACACACTGTTACCATGGTGACACCTTAACAGAAACAGCAGAGAACACACATGTTATACACACACACTGTTACCATGGTGACACCTTAACAGAAACGGCAGAGAACACACCTGTTATACACACACACTGTTACCATGGTGACACCTTAACAGAAACAGTAGAGAACACCCCCCGTTATACACACACACTGTTCCATATAGTGACACTGTTACCATGGTGACACAACAGAAACAGCAGCGAACACACATGTTATACACACACACTGTTACCATGGTGACACCTTAACAGAAACAGCAGAGAACACACATGTTATACACACACACTGTTACCATGGTGACACATTAACAGAAACAGCAGAGAACACACATGTTATACACACACACTGTTACCATGGTGACACCTTAACAGAAACAGCAGAGAACACACATGTTATACACACACACTGTTACCATGGTGACACCTTAACAGAAACAGCAGAGAACACACATGTTATACACACACACTGTTCCCATGGTGACACCTTAACAGAAACAGCAGAGAACACACATGTTATACACACACACTGTTACCATGGTGACACCTTAACAGAAACAGCAGAGAACACACGTTATACACACACACTGTTACCATGGTGACACCTTAACAGAAACAGCAGAGAACACACATGTTATACACACACACTGTTACCATGGTGACACCTTAACAGAAACAGCAGAGAACACACGTTATACACACACACTGTTACCATGGTGACACCTTAACAGAAACAGCAGAGAACACACGTTATACACACACACTGTTACCATGGTGACACCTTAACAGAAACAGCAGAGAACACACATGTTATACACACACACTGTTACCATGGTGACACCTTAACAGAAACGGCAGAGAACACACCTGTTATACACACACACTGTTACCATGGTGACACCTTAACAGAAACAGTAGAGAACACCCCCCGTTATACACACACACTGTTCCATATAGTGACACTGTTACCATGGTGACACAACAGAAACAGCAGCGAACACACATGTTATACACACACACTGTTACCATGGTGACACCTTAACAGAAACAGCAGAGAACACACATGTTATACACACACACTGTTACCATGGTGACACCTTAACAGAAACAGCAGAGAACACACATGTTATACACACACACTGTTACCATGGTGACACCTTAACAGAAACAGCAGAGAACACACATGTTATACACACACACACTGTTACCATGGTGACACCTTAACAGAAACAGCAGAGAACACACATGTTATACACACACACTGTTCCCATGGTGACACCTTAACAGAAACAGCAGAGAACACACATGTTATACACACACACTGTTACCATGGTGACACCTTAACAGAAACAGCAGAGAACACACGTTATACACACACACTGTTACCATGGTGACACCTTAACAGAAACAGCAGAGAACACACGTTATACACACACACTGTTACCATGGTGACACCTTAACAGAAACAGCAGAGAACACACATGTTATACACACACACTGTTACCATGGTGACACCTTAACAGAAACGGCAGAGAACACACCTGTTATACACACACACTGTTACCATGGTGACACCTTAACAGAAACAGTAGAGAACACCCCCCGTTATACACACACACTGTTCCATATAGTGACACTGTTACCATGGTGACACAACAGAAACAGCAGCGAACACACATGTTATACACACACACTGTTACCATGGTGACACCTTAACAGAAACAGCAGAGAACACACATGTTATACACACACACTGTTACCATGGTGACACATTAACAGAAACAGCAGAGAACACACATGTTATACACACACACTGTTACCATGGTGACACCTTAACAGAAACAGCAGAGAACACACATGTTATACACACACACTGTTACCATGGTGACACCTTAACAGAAACAGCAGAGAACACACATGTTATACACACACACTGTTCCCATGGTGACACCTTAACAGAAACAGCAGAGAACACACATGTTATACACACACACTGTTACCATGGTGACACCTTAACAGAAACAGCAGAGAACACACGTTATACACACACACTGTTACCATGGTGACACCTTAACAGAAACAGCAGAGAACACACGTTATACACACACACTGTTACCATGGTGACACCTTAACAGAAACAGCAGAGAACACACATGTTATACACACACACTGTTACCATGGTGACACCTTAACAGAAACGGCAGAGAACACACATGTTATACACACACACTGTTACCATGGTGACACCTTAACAGAAACGGCAGAGAACACACCTGTTATACACACACACTGTTACCATGGTGACACCTTAACAGAAACAGTAGAGAACACCCCTGTTATACACACACACTGTTACCATGGTGACACCTTAACAGAAACGGCAGAGAACACCCCTGTTATACACACACACTGTTCCATATAGTGACACTGTTACCATGGTGACACCTTAACAGAAACAGTAGAGAACACCCCCCGTTATACACACACACTGTTCCATATAGTGACACTGTTACCATGGTGACACCCTTAACAGAAACAGTAGAGAACACCCCCCGTTATACACACACACACTGTTCCATATAGTGACACTGTTACCATGGTGACACCTTAACAGAAACAGCAGAGAACACCACCGTTATACACACACACTGTTCCATATAGTGACACTGTTACCATGGTGACACCCTTAACAGAAACAGCAGAGAACACCACCGTTATACACACACACTGTTCCATATAGTGACACTGTTACCATGGTGACACCCTTAACAGAAACAGTAGAGAACACCCCTGTTATATACACACACTGTTCCATTTAGTGACACTGTTACCATGGTGACACCCTCGGGCTCCCAAGTGGTTCAGTGGTCTAAGACACTGCATCTCAGTACTAGAGGAGTCACTACAGACAACCTGGTTCAGTGGTCTAAGACACTGCATCTCAGTGCTAGAGGAGTCACTACAGACAACCTGGTTCAGTGGTCTAAGACACTGCATCTCAGTGGTAGAGGAGTCACTACAGACACCCTGGTTCAAATCCAGGCTGTATCACAACCGGCCGTGATGGGGAGTCCCATACTGGTGTAGGCCGTCATTGTAAATAAGAATTTGTTCTTAACTGATTTGCCTAGTTAAATAAAATTTAAAAAAAACACACACACCGTTACACAAACACACACTGTTACCATGGTGGGGGAGGGTGTTGGTGTGTGGGAGAGGGCCTTGGTGAGCGTATGTTATATGTGTATTGGAGTGTCAGTGTAGTGTACAGTGTACTGAGCGTGTGGGTAGAGTCCAGTGAGCGTGTGGGTAGAGTCCAGTGAGCGTGTGGGTAGAGTCCAGTGAGCGTGTGGGTAGAGTCCAGTGAGCGTGTGGGTAGAGTCCAGTGAGCGTGTGGGTAGAGTCCAGTGAGCGTGTGGGTAGAGTCCAGTGAGCGTGTGGGTAGAGTCCAGTGAGCGTGTGGGTAGAGTCCAGTGAGCGTGTGGGTAGAGTCCAGTGAGCGTGTGGGTAGAGTCCAGTGAGCGTGTGGGTAGAGTCCAGTGAATTACTGTAGATAATAGACAGCGGGTAGCAGCAGTGTAAAAACAAAAGGAGGGGAGGTGGCCATTTGATTCATTTTTGGGCCTCTGACGCCTGGTATATAAGTCCTGAATGTCAGGAAGCTTGGCCCCAGTGATGTACTGGGCCGTACACACTACCCTCTGTAGTGCCTTACAGTCAGATACTGAGTATCTGACTGTATCCTTTTGAGGATCTGGGGAACCATATCACATTTTTTCAGTCTCCTGAGGGGGAAAAGGTGTTGTCGTGCCCTCTTCACGACTTGTCTTGGTGTGTTTGAACCATGATAGTTTGTTGGTGATGTGGACACCAAGCGATGTGCTCTGGGAGGCTCATGGGGAGGACATCGATGGACTTACTGACTGCATAACAGACTATATTAATTTTTGTGTAGACAACACTGTACCCACCAGGAAGGTACGCTGTTTCCCAAACAATAAACCCTGGGTCACCAGCGACCTGAAGGCTCTGCTGAATGAGAAGAAGAGGGCCTTCAAGGAGAGGGACAAGGACAAGGACAAATTGAAATGCGTCCAGTGGGAGCTGAAGTTGTGGATTGCTGAGGGGAAGAGAGGGTATAAGGAGAAGATGGAGGACAAGCTGAGGCGGAGCCAGGTGAGAGAGGTGTGGAAGGGTGTGAGAAATATCACTGGCTTCAAAAAGTCAAACAGTGGGCAGACGGAGGGGACCCAGGACAGAGCCAATGAGCTGAACCAATTTTTTAACAGGTTTGATACTGGCCCTGTCCACCTCCCCTCCAGCTCCCCAGACCACACACCCTCACTGCTGTCCCACCCCCACTTTGCTCACAACACCTCTGCTGAGACAATCAGTGACCCCACCTCCGCCCCTGCTCCCCCTGGACTGACCCTCAACACCCCCCTGCTCCCCCTGGACTGACCCTCAACACCCCCCTTCCCCCCACCTGGGCTGGCTTTCACCACCAACCAAGTGAAGAGAGAGCTGGAGAGACTACATCAGTGGAAAGCTGCGGGCCCTGATGGCATCAGCCCAAGGGTGCTTAGGGTCTGTGCTGACCAACTGTGTGGAATACTCCAGCGTCTCTTCAACCTTAGCCTGAGCCCAGAAAGGGTCCCTGTGCTGTGGAAAACATCCTGCCTCGTCCCAGTGCCCAAGAAGGCACACCCCACTGTCCTGAATGACTTCAGACCTGTAGCGCTAACATCCCACATCATGAAGACCCTGGAAAGGTTAGTCCTCGCTCACCTCAGACCCCTGGTGTGTACATCACTGGACCCCCTGCAGTTTGCATACCAGCGCAACATCGGGGTGGATGATGCAATCATCTACCTTCTTCAGCTGGCCTACTGTAACCTGGACAACGCAGGTTGCACTGTGAGGGTTATGTTTTTTGACTTCTCCAGTGCCTTCAATACCATTCAGCCCCTGCTACTGTGTGAGAAGATGAGGAGGATGAAAGTGGAAGCACCCTTAGTCTCCTGGGTCACGGACTACCTGACCGGTAGGCCACAATTTGTGAGACTACAGAGCTGTGTGTCAGAACGGGCAGTTAGCAACACAGGGGCCCCCAAGGGAACGGTCCTGTCCCCCTTCCTGTTCACCCTCTACACCTCAGACTTCAGATATAACTCTGAAACATGCCACCTACAGAAGTTCTCGGATTACTCTGCTATTGTAGGGTGCATCAGGGGTGGGCAGGAGGAGGAGTACAGGAGCACAATCAGTGACTTTGTGTTGTGGTGTGAGCAGAACCACCTTCAGCTCAACATCAGCAAAACAAAGGAGATGGTGGTGGACTTCAGGAGAACCAAGGCACAACTGACTGCAGTCCCTATACAGGGGATGGATGTGGAAATGGTTGGGTCATACAAGTTCCTGGGAGTCCATATGGACAACAGGCTGGAATGGGCCGGTAACACCGGGGCTCTGTACAAAAAGGGCCAGAGCCGACTCTACTTTCTGAGGAGGCTCAGGTCCTTCAACGTGTGCAGTAAACTACTGCATACCTTCTACCAGTCTGTGGTGGCCAGTGCCATCTTTTTTGCAGTGGTGTGCTGGGGAGCAAACATCAAAGCCGGTGATGCTTCTCGGGTAAATAAGCTGATCAGGAAGGCTAGCTCTGTCCTGGGGATGAGCCTTGACACTCTAGAGGAGGTGGCGGAGAGACGGATCCTGGCCAAACTGCTGGCCATCATGGACAACGTCACCCACCCTCTGCACGCTATGGTTATGACGCAGAGGAGCACTTTCAGTCACAGACTGATCCCACCACGGTGTGCCAGAGAGCGCTACAGGAGGTCCTTCCTGCCGGCGGCTATTAAGACTATATAATGCAGTTGTTATATCATATCACGTGCAATATTGCTAGAAATTCTTGGACCTAACTTACGTAGGCATTCACTCAGGAATGCATATTAGTATCCTGCCAGTTGCACCTTTTCTCATTGCTTTTAGTATATCGAATGTGCAATACGTGCAGTTAGATAGATAGATAGATAGATAGATAGATAGATAGATAGATAGATAGATAGGTACTTTATTGATCCCCCGGGGGGGAAATTTCATTGTCAACCATCAACCTGTATAGTATAGTTAACCATCCATCATCCACCAATGTATAGTGTACATATTCAGCCAACCACTCATACTATGCAATGTCTTTTTATAGCTTTTTTGCACTCCAGATATCTTGTATTTCTATACTTTTTCATACTGCCGCTCTATGTATCATGTACCGTGTATCTGTCTTTTGTGTATTTTCGTTGTGGCATTTTGCACCTGCCCTGTGTTTTGTTGTAGCTGCTTGACAATGAAATTTCCCCCCCGGGGGATCAATAAAGTACCTACCTACCTACCTACCTACCTACCTACCTACCTATTTTTCTAAGGAACTTGAAATTCTCGACCCGCTCCACTACAGCCCTGTTGATGATAATGGGGGCCTGTTCACCCCGCCTTTTCCTGTAGTCCACGATCAGCTCCTTTGTCTTGCTCATATTGAGGGAGGGGTTATTATCCCGGCACCACACTGCCAGGTCTCTGACCTCCTCCCTATAGGCTGTCTCATCGTTGTCGGTGATCAGGCCTACCACTGTTGTGTCGTCAGCAAACTTAATGATGGTGATGGAGTCGTGCCTGGCCATGCAGTCATGGGTGAACAGGGAGTACAGGAGGGGACTGAGCACGTACCCCTGAGGGGCCCCAGTGTTGAGGATCAGTGTAGCAGATGTGTTGTTACCTACCCTTACCACCTGGGGGCGGCCCATCAGGAAGTCCAGGATCCAGTTGCAGAGGGAGGTGTTCAGTCCCAGGATCCTTAGCTTAGTGATGAGCTTTGAGGGTACTATGGTGTTGAACGCTGAGCTGTAGTCAATGAACAGCATTCTCACATAGGTGTTCCTTTTGTCCAGGTGGGAAAGGGCAGTGTGGAGTGCGATTGAGAGTGCATCATCTGTGGATCTGTTGGGGCGGTATGCGAATTGAAGTGGGTCTAGGGAATGATGGGATGATGTTGTTGACATGAGCCATGACCAGCCTTTCAAAGCACTTCATGGCTACAGACGTGAGTGCTACGGTGCGGTAGTCATTTAGGCAGGTTACCTTAGTGTTCTTGGGCACTGGGACTATGGTGGTCTGCTTGAGACATGTAGGTATTACAGACTCAGTCAAGGATAGGTTGTAAATGTCAGTGAAGACACTTGCCAGTTGATCCGTGCATGCTTTGAGTACACGTCCTGGTAATCTGTCTGGCCCTGCGGCTTTGTGAATTTTGACCTGTTTAAAGGTCTTGCTCACATCGGCTACGGAGAGCGTTATCACACAGTCGTCTGGAACAGCTGGTGCTCTCATGCATGCTTTAGTGTTGCTTGCCTCGAAGCGAGAATAAAAGGCATTCAACTTGTCTGTTAGGCAGCTCGTGGCTGGGTTTCCCTTTGTAGTCCGTAATAGTTTTCAAGCCCTGCCACATGGAACAAGCTTGTGAAAATGAGTTAAAACTGGGTTAAGTTTGCCTACATTAAAGTCCCCAGCCACTAGGAGCGCCACTTCTGGATGAGCATTTTCTTGTTTACTTATGGCCTTATACAGCTTGTTGAGTGCGGTCTTAGTTCCAGCATCAGTTTGTGGTGGTAAGTAGACGGCTACGATTAATATAGATGAGAACTCTCTTGGTAGATAGTGTGTTCTACAGCTTATCATAAGGTACTCTACCTCAGGCGAGCAAAACCTCGAGACTTCTTTAATATTAGACATTGCGCACCAGCTGTTGACAAATAGACACACCCCCCGCCCCTTGTCTTACCAGACGTAGCTGCTCTATCCTGGCGAGAAGCCAGCCAGCTCTATATTATCCATGTCATCAGCAGTATATCCTTTGCCTCGGACTCGTTAAAGAAAAAACATTCCAGTTCGAGGTCAGTAATCGCTGTTCTGATGTCTATAAGTTATTTTCTGTCATAAGAGACGGTAGCAGCAACATTATGTACAAAATAAGTTAAACAAGGCAAAAAAACTAACAAAATAACATATTTGGTTAAGAGGCTGTAAAACGGTAGCCTTCCCGTCCGGCGCCAAGTACGAAAAGCGGTTAGACATCATCAGGAAATAAACTTATCAAGGTGTCAAGCTGAGGAACTCTCCAAGGATCTCTATGGGTGCACTAGCCAACTTACCAAGCTAGCCTTAGCAGCATTTTCAACAGTGGCCAGTGAGAGCTAGCTATCCAGCTAACAAACAATGGAACAAATGTAAAAAATTTTATTAGAAAAATACTCCAACAGGCTCTGCATCTGAGGAATCACATTTGCAAGTATTGCTGCTGCACTGTTCAATTATTTAGCAATTTAAACAATTATCATTTTATGAAAACTGCCTAGTTTGAAACTAGAGCTTGTCCGAGTCTGGTCAGGCTCAATCAGATCCGCTATTGGTTCCTTGATTTGATGCTAGAAGTCGCTAGCACCAATTTGCCCTGCTGCGGCACAGCTGTAGTCCCCGACATAGCGTTTTCGCTATGTACTTCTCTGTCTGTGTGTACGTCGTTGCTGCGACTTCAGTTGCAGACAGCTTCTCCCAATCTAGTTAGAATTTAGTGGGAATTTAGTGGGAAAAGTTGCTAAATGCTATCATAGAAACCCTCTGTGTCAAAACTCCCCAAAGGCAGCCTTGGATTTTTTTGCTAGAATATTTTACCAATAAAAATCGCTGGCGGGGTCTGAAAACTCGCTAAATATTGAGACAAATTTGCTAAATATTGGTACAAAGTCGCTAAATATAGGGACAAAGTCGCTAAATATAGGGAAACATTTGCTAAATATTGGGACAAAGTTGCTAAATGTAGGGAAAAATTTGCTAAATATTGGGCCGAAGTCGCTAAATATAGGAACAAATTAGCTAAATATTGGGATAAAGTTGCTAAATATAGGGACAAATTTGCTAAATATTAAGACAAAGTCATTAGTGTTAGTGACAGTTGCTATCAAACGGAACGTTGCCATAGGTTCCCCAAAATTCTGGACAGGGCTTAGCGAAAGGTCTATTGCTGAATGTAAAATAGGACTACAGCATCAGGCCAAATGAACCAGAGAAAGTTGAGGAGATTTGGCCACTAACATGATAACATTGTTGTACTGATGCATTGCAAATAATTGCACAGGACAGACAGAGAGATGACCAAAGGAATTGACAACCATTAGAAACATGGAAATCAGTTGCAAACCACTTGAGAACTCAGAAAAGAGGCAACTTGTGATTAGTTTCAGCAAGCATTTCAACAATCCACATGACCATTCGTACTGAACTGTTCGGTATGGGGACCTCGGGTTCGGTCCGCACTGTGAACCTGAATGAATACATAAAAGTATATATATTTACACTGCGTTGTAGGCCTGGCTCTTGAGTAAATCTGAGCTAAAAAAATATGTCAGACTAGAGCAGTCTTTCTCAAACCCAGGTCTGTGGACCGGCGCCAGTCCATGGAGGAATGCTTTCCAGTCTGCAGAATATTTGTCTTGAATATGATTGGTTTTTTTGGGGGGTCTGCGGCATATTTGACTCTAATAAATACTGGCCGTAGGACTACTTGCGCAATGTGCTGAACTACGCATGCTGAAGTAAACAAAATGTGTTGCCATGACAAAGTATGGCAACATCAAACACACACACAAGCTAACCCTGCTGCATGCTCTCACAGCTAACTCAAAGTATGACATATGTAGTCATAGTCTAACCCTGCTGCATGCTCTCACAGCTAACTCAAAGTATGACATATGTAGTCATAGTCTAACCCTGCTGCACGCTCTCACAGCTAACCCTAACCCATATGTAGTCATAGTATAACCCTGCTGCATGCTCTCACAGCTAACCCTAACCCTAACCCTGCTGCATGCTCTCACAGCTAACCCTAACCCTAACCCTGCTGCATGCTCTCACAGCTAACCCTAACCCATATGTAGTCATAGTCTAACCCTAACCCTAACCCTGCTGCATGCTCTCACAGCTAACCCTAACCCTGCTGCATGCTCTCACAGCTAACCCTAACCCATATGTAGTCATAGTCTAACCCTAACCCTAACCCTGCTGCATGCTCTCACAGCTAGCCCTAACCCTAACCCTGCTGCATGCTCTCACAGCTAACCCTAACCCATATGTAGTCATAGTCTAACCCTAACCCTAACCCTGCTGCATGCTCTCACAGCTAACCCTAACCCTAACCCTGCTGCATGCTCTCACAGCTAACCCTAACCCATATATAGTCATAGTCTAACCCTAACCCTAACCCTGCTGCCTGCTCTCTCTGGTCGTGTCTAGACTTGACAGTTCATGCAGCTTTATTATTCTGATCATGGAATTCCCAACACGTCAAGCATCTACACCTACCTTTAAATGTGTCTACCGTGTCCACATTGTGTCCGGGTTCCCTTTACTGGGTTAGGGTTAAAACAGGCTAAATCTGATAATAATGGCAGTAGCCAACTATTGTAGCTAACTAGCCAGCTAACTTCTATCTAGCAAAGCTAAAGTGATTGCAAACACGATCCTCACAAGCTAGGCATGTATTACCTCCAACGTTTAATGAAAAAAGGTGCCTCTTGTTCCCAAAACACAAGATGTCTGGAGACTTGTGGACAAAATGCCCACTGTATGCGCTTTCGGTAGCCTTATTGTGTCTAGACTGAGGAGAAATCTGCACATAATGCATTCCTGACCACCTCCCGTAGTGGTCACCCAGATCTGAACACATCATCAACACATGTCTAGCCTTGTCTTTTCAATGCGATCTTCGTATTCTGATAGCAGAAGTCGCATGTAAGTGTCAAGTGTAGACATAGCCTCTCTCTCCCTGGATTTGTTTCAAATGACAGCTGCCCACCAAAACCGGTCTGTGTGATATGTCAGACTTGCCTCAACAACAATACTATGAAGCTATAAAAAATGTGCAGACATTTAGAATCAATTTTATTTAACTAGGCAAGTCAGTTAAGAACAAATTCTTATTTACAATGACGGCTGACCCCTGCCAAACCCGGACAACGCTGGGCCAATTGTGTGCCAACCTATGGGACTCCCAATCACGGCCAGTTGTGATACAAATGGATCCGAACCAGGGACTTTAGTGACGCCTCTTGCACTGAGATGCAGTGCCTTAGACCGCTGCACCACTCGGGAGCCCAAAGAAACTCAAGGATAAACCAGAGAGACCAACCAACTAAAATTGATGCACAGTAGTTTCCCAGGCAACAAGAGTTTACTGAAGGCTTCATACTTACTCTCTCATAAAACGTTTAAGTGCCATCCTCCTTTCACTATAGTTGAAAAGCTGGTCATTCCCTCAGTCGTGGATGGTTGCCAAGATGTTTTAGGCCCAATTGCTGCTACAACTTTCCAATAATACTGTCACGCATAGAATCCAGGCAGATGATATTGAATCATTGGTTTTAGACAGAGCCGGCGCATCAAAATGATTTGCAATCCAATTAAATGAGATGACTGACATTTCAAATGCCATGCTTCTTTTATATATACAGTATATATATATATATATATTACACAGTGGGGAGAACAAGTATTTGATACACTGCCGATTTTGCAGGTTTTCCTACTTACAAAGCATGTAGAGGTCTGTAATTTTTATCATCGGTACAATTCAACTGTGAGTGACGGAATCTAAAATCCAGAAAATCACATTGTATGATTTAAAAAAAAAAAAATTGCATTTTATTGCATGACATAAGTATTTGATCACCTACCAACCAGTAAGAATTCCGGCTCTCACAGACCTGTTAGTTTTTCTTTAAGAAGCCCTCCTGTTCTCCACTCATTACCTGTATTAACTGCACCTGTTTGAACTCGTTACCTGTATAAAAGACACCTGTCCACACACTCAATCAAACAGACTCCAACCTCTCCACAATGGCCAAGACCAGAGAGCTGTGTAAGGACATCAAGGATAAAATTGTAGACCTGCACAAGGCTGGGATGGGCTACAGGACAATAGGCAAGCAGCTTGGTGAGAAGGCAACAACTGTTGGCGCAATTATTAGAAAATGGAAGAAGTTCAAGATGACGGTCAATCTCCATCGGTCTGGGGCACCATGCAAGATCTCACCTCGTGGGGCATCAATGATCATGAGGAAGGTGAGGGATCAGCCAAGAACTACACGGCAGGACCTGGTCAATGACCTGAAGAGAGCTGGGACCACAGTCTCAAAGAAAACCATTAGTAACACACTACGCCGTCATGGATTAAAATCCTGCAGCGCACGCAAGGTCCCCCTGCTCAAGCCAGCGCATGTCCAGGCCCGTCTGAAGTTTGCCAATGACCATCTGGATGATCCAGAGGAGGAATGGGAGAAGGTCATGTGGTCTGATGAGACAAAAATAGAGCTTTTTGGTCTAAACTCCACTCGCCGTGTTTGGAGGAAGAAGAAGGATGAGTACAACCCCAAGAACACCATCCCAACCGTGAAGCATGGAGGTGGAAACATCATTCTTTGGGGATGCTTTTCTGCAAAGGGGACAGGACGACTGCACCGTATTGAGGGGAGGATGGATGGGGCCATGTATCGCGAGATCTTGGCCAACAACCTCCTTCCCTCAGTAAGAGCATTGAAGATGGGTCGTGGCTGGGTCTTCCAGCATGACAACGACCCGAAACACACAGCCAGGGCAACTAAGGAGTGGCTCCGTAAGAAGCATCTCAAGGTCCTGGAGTGGCCTAGCCAGTCTCCAGACCTGAACCCAATAGAAAATCTTTGGAGGGAGCTGAAAGTCTGTATTGCCCAGCGACAGCCCCGAAACCTGAAGGATCTGGAGAAGGTCTGTATGGAGGAGTGGGCCAAAATCCCTGCTGCAGTGTGTGCAAACCTGGTCAAGAACTACAGGAAACGTATGATCTCTGTAATTGCAAACATAGGTTTCTGTACCAAATATTAAGTTCTGCTTTTCTGATGTATCAAATACTTATGTCATGCAATAAAATGCAAATTAATTACTTAAAAATCATACAATGTGATTTTCTGGATTTTTGTTTTAGATTCCGTCACTTACAGTTGAAGAGTACCTATGATAAAAATTACAGACTTCTACATGCTTTGTAAGTGGGAAATCCTGCAAAATCGGCAGTGTATCAAATACTTGTTCTCCCCACTGTATATATATATATATATATATATATATATATATATATATATATATATATATATATATATATATATATATATATACTGTATATATAAAAGGGTGGCGTAGACATGGATCACATGAGGGCGGTGTAACATGGATCACATGAGGGCGGTGTAGACATGGATCACATGAGGGCGGTGTAGACATGGATCACATGAGGGCGGTGTAGACATGGATCACATGAGGGCGGTGTAGACATGGATCACATGAGGGCGGTGTAACATGGATCACATGAGGGCGGTGTAACATGGATCACATGAGGGCGGTGTAGACATGGATCACATGAGGGCGGTGTAACATGGATCACATGAGGGCGGTGTAGACATGGATCACATGAGGGCGGTGTAACATGGATCACATGAGGGCGGTGTAACATGGATCACATGAGGGCGGTGTAGACATGGATCACATGAGGGCGGTGTAGACATGGATCACATGAGGGCGGTGTAGACATGGATCACATGAGGGCGGTGTAGACATGGATCACATGCGTAAATTGATGGGGTCACATCTGAGCCAAACTCAAGGATTACTTCCCCTCACAATCTGCTCCACACCTGGGAAAGCATTGGATGCGTTATCCATTCACCAGCACTGAAGAGACTCACAGCTGGTCACCGGTTCTTGAGGATAAACTATTGGAGCTGTCCTGTGACCAAGGCCTGCATGCTTGTTTTAATGTGATGCGCCTTTCCACATTCTGGCTGCTCAGCAGCGGAGAAGACCCTCAACTCAGCAAGATGGCAGTGAAAACTTAAATCTCCTTTCATTCTATCTACTTATGTGAGACCAGCTTCTTCTCTCTTGCTGCAACAAAATCTAAATATTGTAGCAGACTTGCTGTTCATAACAGCTTTTGTGTTCCTCTCCTCTTTCCCTCCAGGGTTTGACCTGTTGGTATCCGTCTGAGTCAAACACCTTGTTAAACAATGTACAGTATACAGTCGTGGCCAAAAGTTTTGAGAATGACACAAGTATTGATCTCCACAAAGTTTGCTGCCTCAGTGTTGATGATGGCAATTTGCATATACTCCAGAATGTCATGAAGAGTGATCAGATTAATTGCAAAGTCCCTCTTTGCCATGAAAATGAACTCAATCCC
The DNA here is from genome assembly GCA_023634145.1 of Thymallus thymallus. Lineage (NCBI taxonomy): Eukaryota > Metazoa > Chordata > Actinopteri > Salmoniformes > Salmonidae > Thymallus > Thymallus thymallus. The sequence continues at coordinate 44,390,356 of CM042397.1, read as the reverse complement.
CCCCAAAAATGTCCACTGCATTTCAGCCCTGCCACAAAAGGACCAGCTGCCATGGACCCAAAATGTCAATGTTTTGTTCCCCGAGCCACTTAGTTATCACTTTTGCCTTATGGTAAGGTGCTCCACCATGATGGAAAAGGCATTGGTCGTCACCAAACTGTTCTTGGAGGGTTGGGAGAAGTTGCTCTCAGAGGATGTGTTGGTACCATTCTTTATTCATGGCTGTGTTCTTAGGCAACATTGTGAGTGAGCCCACTCCCTTGGCTGAGAATAAACCCCACACATGAATGGTCTGAGGATGCATTACTGTTGGCATGACACAGGACTGATGGTAGCGGTCACCTTGTCTTCTCCGGACAAGGTGTTTTCCGGATGGCCCAAACAATCGGATAGGGGATTCATCAGAGAAAATGACTCTACCCCAGTCCTCAGCAGTCCAATCCCTGTACCTTTTGCATAATATCAGTCTGTCCCTGATGTTTTTCCTGGAGAGAAGTGGCTTCTTTGCTGCCCTTCTTGACACCAGGCCATCCTCCAAAAGTCTTCGCCTCACTGTGCGTGCAGATGCACTCACACCTGCCTGCTGCCATTCCTGAGCAAGCTCTGCACTGGTGGTGCCCCGATCCCGCAGCTGAATCATCTTTAGGAGACGGTCCTGGCGCTTGCTGGACTTTCTTGGGCGCCCTGACGCCTTCTTCACAACAATTGAACCTCTCTCCTTGAAGTTCTTGATGATCCGATAAATGGTTTATTTAGGTGAAATCTTACCAGCAGCAATATCCTTGCCTGTGAAGCCCTTTTTGTGCAAAGCAATGATGACAGCACGTGTTTCCTTGCAGGTAAGCATGGTTGACAGAGGAAGAACAATGATTTCAAGCACCATCCTCCTTTTAAAGCTTCCAGTCTGTTATTCTGACTCAATCAGCATGACAGAGTGATCTCCAGCCTTGTCCTCGTCAACACTCTCACCTGTGTTAACGAGACAATCACTGACATGATGGCAGCTGGTCCTTTTGTGGCAGAGCTGAAATGCAGTGGAAATGTTTTTTTGGGATTAAGTTCATTTTCATGGCAAAGAGGGACTTTGCAATTCATCTGATCACTCTTCATGACATTCTGGAGTATATGCAAATTGCCATCATCAACACTGAGGCAGCAAACTTTGTGGAGACCAATACTTGTGTCATTCTCAAAACTTTTGGCCACGACTGTACTGTCACCACATTATTAATAGGGCTACAGCGTGCAGTAGGATGCCTTCATCAGTTGATTGACAGGTGTACTGTCACCACATTATTAATAGGCCTACAGCGTGCAGTAGGATGCCTTCATCAGTTGATTGACAGGTGTACTGTAGTGTGGCTACTTGCCAATGTTTTATAGTTCTGTATAGTTAATTATTGTTACAGTTATGGCCCTTGGTGTGGAGGCCCTTAACCCTGTAAAGACACCGTATCAACATTTTTAAATAAACGTTCTGTTACATGTACACTTTTTATATGTAGCCTTGGCCTACTGTTATGAATTTGGGATCTATCGTCCCACAACTGTCCCAGAGTCTGTTTGGAATAGGCTTTGTATTTCTCTCACAGATTGACAAGCTGACAAATAGAATAGGTCAACTTTTCTACTATTGGGGATAGTATTGTGACATAGACTAGTGATTTGGCTGTTTGTTGGCTGAGGGTAAAGGTACATTTGGACAGTTATTCTAACGTCTTCAAAGTGCGCATCGGAATTCGGTAAGAAGGATGTCGTTGCATCCTGGAGTTGCATGTTCTGTTAAGATAATTACCATCATCTAAATGTGATTTCTGTCATTCTGAGCACGGTGGGTGGACGCCATAATCAGGTTACGCAACCAATACATATGGGTCCAGTAAATGTCTCAAATGTCCAGTAAATTAAAATGCTGCCGGTCAAAGTTCCAGAGCCACATTTCCTAACGGAAATCCTGGCATGCATGCACACATACACTAAGGACCTATAACCTACTACTACTACTACTACTACTACTACTACTACTACTACTACTAATAATAATAATAATAATGATAATATGAATAATATTATCATTCTTCTTATTACTATTATTTTCTTACTAGTGATATTTTTCCTACTGTTCTTACTATTGCAGATTTATCTGCCCGTCTCAGATAAATAGATAGTTATTACTATGTCATCTCTCTGTGATAACACACTGAACTTCATAGTTCCATTCCACACATTCTACTGCCATCTCTTCAGGAGTGTTCTCTGTGATAACACACTGAACTTCATAGTTCCATTCCACACATTCTACTGCCATCTCTTCAGGAGTGTTCTCTGTGATAACACACTGAACTTCATAGTTCCATTCCACACATTCTACTGCCATCTCTTCAGGAGTGTTCTCTGTGATAACACACTGAACTTCATAGTTCCATTCCACACATTCTACTGCCATCTCTTCAGGAGTGTTCTCTGTGATAACACACTGAACTTCATAGTTCCATTCCACACATTCTACTGCCATCTCTTCAGGAGTGTTCTCTGTGATAACACACTGAACTTCATAGTTCCATTCCACACATTCTACTGCCATCTCTTCAGGAGTGTTCTCTGTGATAACACACTGAACTTCATAGTTCCATTCCACACATTCTACTGCCATCTCTTCAGTTATGGTTAGGTTATGGTTAGGTTATGGGTTAGGTTATGGTTAGGTTATGGTTAGGTTATGGTTTAGGTTATGGGTTAGGTTATGGTTAGGTTATGGGTTAGGTTATGGTTAGGTTATGGGTTAGGTTATGGTTAGGTTATGGTTTAGGTTATGGGTTAGGTTATGGTTAGGTTATGGGTTAGGTTATGGTTAGGTTATGGTTAGGTTATGGGTTAGGTTATGGTTAGGTTATGGTTAGGTTATGGGTTAGGTTATGGGTTAGGTTATGGTTAGGTTATGGGTTAGGTTATGGGTTAGGTTATGGTTAGGTTATGGTTAGGTTATGGGTTAGGTTATGGGTTAGGTTATGGTTAGGTTATGGGTTAGGTTATGGGTTAGGTTATGGTTAGGTTATGGGTTAGGTTATGGGTTAGGTTATGGTTAGGTTATGGTTAGGTTATGGGTTAGGTTATGGGTTAGGTTATGGTTAGGTTATGGTTAGGTTATGGGTTAGGTTATGGGTTAGGTTATGGTTAGGTTATGGGTTAGGTTATGGTTAGGTTATGGTTAGGTTATGGGTTAGGTTATGGGTTAGGTTATGGGTTAGGTTATGGGTTAGGTTATGGTTAGGTTATGGTTAGGTTATGGTTAGGTTATGGGTTAGGTTATGGGTTAGGTTATGGTTAGGTTATGGTTAGGTTATGGGTTAGGTTATGGTTAGGTTATGGTTAGGTTATGGTTAGGTTATGGGTTAGGTTATGGGTTAGGTTATGGTTAGGTTATGGTTAGGTTATGGTTAGGTTATGGGTTAGGTTATGGGTTAGGTTATGGTTAGGTTATGGTTAGGTTATGGGTTCAGATACACCGTTATTAGAGCGGGGTTTAGTCACGTGCAGCAGCAACAGCCCCGTTGGGTCTCGCGGATACAATGCCGCCTTTCACAGCGCGAGGCGAGAAGCGAACAGAACGAGCTTTACATGAGGATCGGTTTAGAAACTGATCGAGCTACAGTTTTGATCGACTGATAAATAACGGGTGGGTTAGATGCATAGACATGTTAGGGAAAGGAGATTCGGGCTGGGATGGAGGGATGAAGGACAGTTCTCCGTGACTAGTTGCAGACCAGCGGTCTATTCTCCTTACACAGCCCGACCAGACACTCTGCTTCCCAGTAACAAGGAGCTGTATCTCTATGTATCCTGTACCCTAACCCTATCAATCATGATGTTAGAAACTCATTATTACCGGAGACACAACTCACCTCCGCCAGGATCTCGATCTCTCCTCGTTCCCGCCGCGTCAGCTGAGATGCGCGAGCAGCTTGTTTGTGTCCAGACCGAGAGGCTTGTCACAAAGGATGGAAGCATCGCGAGAGTTCTTCCTCCGTTTATGCAGAGCGAGATGACTGAAAACTATGGTGTCAATTGCATGCCATTTGTATTGCATTTAAAATAAAATAAATCATAAACATGAAAAATTAAGTTGAAAATGTAAACATGATATTTTATAGGATAGGTAAAATAATGGATGTTGAAATCAAAAACCAAACAATTGAAAGCAAAATGTATAGAATTGTAAACAAAAATAATGATATCAAAAATATAATAAAAAAACTTGCAAGCATTTTTAAGCGAGATCAAAACTCTATGACAAATGATTGAAACAATTATTTGAAAACAAATGCAAAAATGTGTTTTTAGTTTGTTGTTAACCAACAATACAACAGGTGTAGACCTTACAGTGAAATGCTTACTAACAAGCCCTTAACCAACAATACAACAGGTGTAGACCTTACAGTGAAATGCTTACTAACAAGCCCTTAACCAACAATACAACAGGTGTAGACCTTACAGTGAAATGCTTACTAACAAGACCTTAACCAACAATACAACAGGTGTAGACCTTACAGTGAAATGCTTAACCTTAACCAACAATACAACAGGTGTAGACCTTACAGTGAAATGCTTACTTACAAGCCCTTAACCATCAATGCAGTTTTAAGAAAAAGAAGTTAAGTTAAAAAAAAGTTTTTAAAAAGTTAAACAATACAATAGTAGCCACCCTTTGCCTTGATGACAGCTTTGTGACTCAAGACATTCTCTCAACCAGCTTCATGAGGACCGCCACAGGAAAGGAAGACCCAGAGTTACCTCTGCTGCAGAGGATAAGTTCATTAGAGTTACCAGCCTCAGATTACAGCCCAAATAAATGCTTCACAGAGTTCAAGTAACAGACACATCTCAACATCAACTGTTCAGAGGAGACTGTGTGAATCAGGCCTTCATGGTCGAATTGCTGCAAAGAAACCACTACTAAAGGACACCAATAAGAAGAAGAGACTTGCTTGGGCCAAGAAACACGAGCAATGGATATTAGACCGGTGGAAATCTGTCCTTTGGTCTGGAGTCCAAATTGGAGATTTTTGGTTCCAACCTCAACGAAATTTAGATGGTTTGGGATGAGTCTGACCGCAGTGAAGGAAAAGCAGTCAACAAGTGCTCAGCATATGTGGGAACTCCTTCAAGCATTCCAGGTGAAGCTGGTTGAGAGAATGCCAAGAGTGTGCAAAGCTGTCATCAAGGCAAAGGTGGCTATTTGAAGAAAATAATCTAATAGCCGCCGGCAGGAAGGACCTCCTGTAGCGCTCTCTAGCACACCGTGGTGGGATCAGTCTGTGACTGAAGGTGCTCCTCTGCGTCATAACCTCTGCGTCATAATCTCAAATATAAAATATATTTTGATTTGTTTAACACTTTTTTGGTTACTACATGATTCCATGTCATAGTTTTGATGTCTTTTACTTTTATTCTACAATGTAAAATAGTGCAAATAAAGATAAACCCTTGAATGAGTAATATTCCAAACTTTTGGTAGGGGTACAGTGACTAAACATAGATAATAAACAGAGAGTAGCAATAGGTAATATGTACATGTAGGTATAGTTAAAGTGACTATGTATAGATAATAAACACAGAGTAGCAGCAGGTAATATGTACATGTAGGTAGGGGTAAAGTGACTATACATAGATAATAAACAGAGAGTAGCAGCAGGTAATATGTACATGTAGGTAGGGGTACAGTGACTATACATAGATAATAAACAGAGTAGCAGCAGGTAATATGTACATGTAGGTAGGGGTACAGTGACTAAACATAGATAATAAACAGAGAGTAGCAGCAGGTAATATGTACATGTAGGTAGGGGTACAGTGACTATACATAGATAATAAACACAGAGTAGCAGCAGGTAATATGTACATGTAGGTAGGGGTACAGTGACTATACATAGATAATAAACACAGAGTAGCAGCAGGTAATATGTACATGTAGGTAGGGGTACAGTGACTATACATAGATAATAAACAGAGAGTAGCAGCAGGTAATATGTACATGTAGGTAGGGGTACAGTGACTAAACATAGATAATAAACACAGAGTAGCAGCAGGTAATATGTACATGTAGGTAGGGGTACAGTGACTATACATAGATAATAAACACAGAGTAGCAGCAGGTAATATGTACATGTAGGTATAGTTAAAGTGACTATGTATAGATAATAAACAGAGTAGCAGCAGGGAATATGTACATGTAGGTAGGGGTACAGTGACTATACATAGATAATAAACAGAGAGTAGCAGCAGGTAATATGTACATGTAGGTAGGGGTACAGTGACTAAACATAGATAATAAACACAGAGTAGCAGCAGGTAATATGTACATGTAGGTAGGGGTACAGTGACTATACATAGATAATAAACACAGAGTAGCAGCAGGTAATATGTACATGTAGGTATAGTTAAAGTGACTATGTATAGATAATAAACAGAGTAGCAGCAGGGAATATGTACATGTAGGTAGGGGTACAGTGACTAAACATAGATAATAAACACAGAGTAGCAGCAGGTAATATGTACATGTAGGTAGGGGTACAGTGACTATACATAGATAATAAACACAGAGTAGCAGCAGGTAATATGTACATGTAGGTAGGGGTACAGTGACTATACATAGATAATAAACAGAGAGTAGCAGCAGGTAATATGTACATGTAGGTAGGGGTAAAGTGACTATACATAGATAATAAACAGAGTAGCAGCAGGTAATATGTACATGTAGGTAGGGGTACAGTGACTATACATAGATAATAAACAGAGAGTAGCAGCAGGTAATATGTACATGTAGGTAGGGGTACAGTGACTATACATAGATAATAAACAGAGTAGCAGCAGGTAATATGTACATGTAGGTAGGGGTACAGTGACTATACATAGATAATAAACAGAGAGTAGCAGCAGGTAATATGTACATGTAGGTAGGGGTACAGTGACTATACATAGATAATAAACAGAGAGTAGCAGCAGGTAATATGTACATGTAGGTAGGGGTACAGTGACTATACATAGATAATAAACAGAGAGTAGCAGCAGGTAATATGTACATGTAGGTAGGGGTACAGTGACTATACATAGATAATAAACAGAGTAGCAGCAGGTAATATGTACATGTAGGTAGGGGTACAGTGACTATACATAGATAATAAACAGAGAGTAGCAGCAGGTAATATGTACATGTAGGTAGGGGTACAGTGACTATACATAGATAATAAACAGAGAGTAGCAGCAGGTAATATGTACATGTAGGTAGGGGTACAGTGACTATACATAGATAATAAACAGAGAGTAGCAGCAGGTAATATGTACATGTAGGTAGGGGTAAAGTGACTATACATAGATAATAAACAGAGTAGCAGCAGGTAATATGTACATGTAGGTAGGGGTACAGTGACTATACATAGATAATAAACAGAGTAGCAGCAGGTAATATGTACATGTAGGTAGGGGTACAGTGACTATACATAGATAATAAACAGAGAGTAGCAGCAGGTAATATGTACATGTAGGTAGGGGTAAAGTGACTATACATAGATAATAAACAGAGTAGCAGCAGGTAATATGTACATGTAGGTATAGTTAAAGTGACTATGTATAGATAATAAACAGAGTAGCAGCAGGTAATATGTACATGTAGGTAGGGGTACAGTGACTAAACATAGATAATAAACACAGAGTAGCAGCAGGTAATATGTACATGTAGGTAGGGGTACAGTGACTAAACATAGATAATAAACACAGAGTAGCAGCAGGTAATATGTACATGTAGGTAGGGGTACAGTGACTATACATAGATAATAAACAGAGAGTAGCAGCAGGTAATATGTACATGTAGGTAGGGGTACAGTGACTATACATAGATAATAAACACAGAGTAGCAGCAGGTAATATGTACATGTAGGTAGGGGTACAGTGACTATACATAGATAATAAACAGAGTAGCAGCAGGTAATATGTACATGTAGGTAGGGGTACAGTGACTATACATAGATAATAAACAGAGAGTAGCAGCAGGTAATATGTACATGTAGGTATAGTTAAAGTGACTATACATAGATAATAAACAGAGAGTAGCAGCAGGTAATATGTACATGTAGGTATATTTAAAGTGACTATACATAGATAATAAACAGAGAGTAGCAGCAGGTAATATGTACATGTAGGTAGGGGTACAGTGACTATACATAGATAATAAACAGAGAGTAGCAGCAGGTAATATGTACATGTAGGTATAGTTAAAGTGACTATGTATAGATAATAAACAGAGTAGCAGCAGGTAATATGTACATGTAGGTAGGGGTAAAGTGACTATCCATAGATAATAAACAGAGTAGCAGCAGGTAATATGTACATGTAGGTAGGGGTACAGTGACTATACATAGATAATAAACAGAGAGTAGCAGCAGGTAATATGTACATGTAGGTAGGGGTACAGTGACTATACATAGATAATAAACAGAGTAGCAGCAGGTAATATGTACATGTAGGTAGGGGTACAGTGACTATACATAGATAATAAACAGAGTAGCAGCAGGTAATATGTACATGTAGGTAGGGGTACAGTGACTATACATAGATAATAAACAGAGAGTAGCAGCAGGTAACATGTACATGTAGGTAGGAGAACAGTGACTATACATAGATAATAAACAGAGAGTAGCAGCAGGTAATATGTACATGTAGGTAGGGGTACAGTGTCTATACATAGATAATAAACACAGAGTAGCAGCAGGTAATATGTACATGTAGGTAGGGGTACAGTGACTATACATAGATAATAAACAGAGTAGCAGCAGGTAATATGTACATGTAGGTATAGTTAAAGTGACTATGTATAGATAATAAACAGAGAGTAGCAGCAGGTAATATGTACATGTAGGTAGGGGTACAGTGACTATACATAGATAATAAACAGAGAGTAGCAGCAGGTAATATGTACATGTAGGTAGGGGTTCAGTGACTATACATAGATAATAAACAGAGAGTAGCAGCAGGTAATATGCACATGTAGGTATAGTTAAAGTGACTATGTATAGATAATAAACAGAGTAGCAGCAGGTAATATGTACATGTAGGTAGGGGTACAGTGACTATACATAGATAATAAACAGAGAGTAGCAGCAGGTAATATGTACATGTAGGTATAGTTAAAGTGACTATGTATAGATAATAAACAGAGTAGCAGCAGGTAATATGTACATGTAGGTAGGGGTACAGTGACTATACATAGATAATAAACAGAGAGTAGCAGCAGGTAATATGTACATGTAGGTAGGGGTACAGTGACTATACATAGATAATAAACACAGAGTAGCAGCAGGTAATATGTACATGTAGGTATAGTTAAAGTGACTATGTATAGATAATAAACAGAGAGTAGCAGCAGGTAATATGTACATGTAGGTAGGGGTAAAGTGACTATCCATAGATAATAAACAGAGTAGCAGCAGGTAATATGTACATGTAGGTAGGGGTACAGTGACTATACATAGATAATAAACAGAGAGTAGCAGCAGGTAATATGTACATGTAGGTAGGGGTAAAGTGACTATACATAGATAATAAACAGAGTAGCAGCAGGTAATATGTACATGTAGGTAGGGGTACAGTGACTATACATAGATAATAAACAGAGTAGCAGCAGGTAATATGTACATGTAGGTAGGGGTACAGTGACTATACATAGATAATAAACAGAGAGTAGCAGCAGGTAATATGTACATGTAGGTAGGGGTAAAGTGACTATACATAGATAATAAACAGAGTAGCAGCAGGTAATATGTACATGTAGGTATAGTTAAAGTGACTATGTATAGATAATAAACAGAGTAGCAGCAGGTAATATGTACATGTAGGTAGGGGTACAGTGACTAAACATAGATAATAAACACAGAGTAGCAGCAGGTAATATGTACATGTAGGTAGGGGTACAGTGACTAAACATAGATAATAAACACAGAGTAGCAGCAGGTAATATGTACATGTAGGTAGGGGTACAGTGACTATACATAGATAATAAACAGAGAGTAGCAGCAGGTAATATGTACATGTAGGTAGGGGTACAGTGACTATACATAGATAATAAACACAGAGTAGCAGCAGGTAATATGTACATGTAGGTAGGGGTACAGTGACTATACATAGATAATAAACAGAGTAGCAGCAGGTAATATGTACATGTAGGTAGGGGTACAGTGACTATACATAGATAATAAACAGAGAGTAGCAGCAGGTAATATGTACATGTAGGTATAGTTAAAGTGACTATGTATAGATAATAAACAGAGTAGCAGCAGGTAATATGTACATGTAGGTAGGGGTAAAGTGACTATCCATAGATAATAAACAGAGTAGCAGCAGGTAATATGTACATGTAGGTAGGGGTACAGTGACTATACATAGATAATAAACAGAGAGTAGCAGCAGGTAATATGTACATGTAGGTAGGGGTACAGTGACTATACATAGATAATAAACAGAGTAGCAGCAGGTAATATGTACATGTAGGTAGGGGTACAGTGACTATACATAGATAATAAACAGAGTAGCAGCAGGTAATATGTACATGTAGGTAGGGGTACAGTGACTATACATAGATAATAAACAGAGAGTAGCAGCAGGTAACATGTACATGTAGGTAGGAGAACAGTGACTATACATAGATAATAAACAGAGAGTAGCAGCAGGTAATATGTACATGTAGGTAGGGGTACAGTGTCTATACATAGATAATAAACACAGAGTAGCAGCAGGTAATATGTACATGTAGGTAGGGGTACAGTGACTATACATAGATAATAAACAGAGTAGCAGCAGGTAATATGTACATTTAGGTATAGTTAAAGTGACTATGTATAGATAATAAACAGAGAGTAGCAGCAGGTAATATGTACATGTAGGTAGGGGTACAGTGACTATACATAGATAATAAACAGAGAGTAGCAGCAGGTAATATGTACATGTAGGTAGGGGTTCAGTGACTATACATAGATAATAAACAGAGAGTAGCAGCAGGTAATATGCACATGTAGGTATAGTTAAAGTGACTATGTATAGATAATAAACAGAGTAGCAGCAGGTAATATGTACATGTAGGTAGGGGTACAGTGACTATACATAGATAATAAACAGAGAGTAGCAGCAGGTAATATGTACATGTAGGTATAGTTAAAGTGACTATGTATAGATAATAAACAGAGTAGCAGCAGGTAATATGTACATGTAGGTAGGGGTACAGTGACTATACATAGATAATAAACAGAGAGTAGCAGCAGGTAATATGTACATGTAGGTAGGGGTACAGTGACTATACATAGATAATAAACACAGAGTAGCAGCAGGTAATATGTACATGTAGGTATAGTTAAAGTGACTATGTATAGATAATAAACAGAGAGTAGCAGCAGGTAATATGTACATGTAGGTAGGGGTAAAGTGACTATCCATAGATAATAAACAGAGTAGCAGCAGGTAATATGTACATGTAGGTAGGGGTACAGTGACTATACATAGATAATAAACAGAGAGTAGCAGCAGGTAATATGTACATGTAGGTAGCGGTACAGTGACTATACATAGATAATAAACAGAGTAGCAGCAGGTAATATGTACATGTAGGTAGGGGTACAGTGACTATACATAGATAATAAACAGAGTAGCAGCAGGTAATATGTACATGTAGGTAGGGGTACAGTGACTATACATAGATAATAAACAGAGAGTAGCAGCAGGTAATATGTACATGTAGGTAGGAGAACAGTGACTATACATAGATAATAAACAGAGAGTAGCAGCAGGTAATATGTACATGTAGGTAGGGGTACAGTGTCTATACATAGATAATAAACACAGAGTAGCAGCAGGTAATATGTACATGTAGGTAGGGGTACAGTGACTATACATAGATAATAAACAGAGAGTAGCAGCAGGTAATATGTACATGTAGGTAGGGGTACAGTGACTAAACATAGATAATAAACAGAGAGTAGCAGCAGGTAATATGTACATGTAGGTAGGGGTTCAGTGACTATACATAGATAATAAACAGAGAGTAGCAGCAGGTAATATGTACATGTAGGTATAGTTAAAGTGACTATGTATAGATAATAAACAGAGTAGCAGCAGGTAATATGTACATGTAGGTAGGGGTACAGTGACTATACATAGATAATAAACAGAGAGTAGCAGCAGGTAATATGTACATGTAGGTAGGGGTACAGTGACTATACATAGATAATAAACAGAGAGTAGCAGCAGGTAATATGTACATGTAGGTAGGGGTACAGTGACTATACATAGATAATAAACAGAGAGTAGCAGCAGGTAATATGTACATGTAGGTATAGTTAAAGTGACTATGTATAGATAATAAACAGAGTAGCAGCAGGTAATATGTACATGTAGGTAGGGGTACAGTGACTATACATAGATAATAAACAGAGAGTAGCAGCAGGTAATATGTACATGAAGGTATAGTTAAAGTGACTATACATAGATAATAAACACAGAGTAGCAGCAGGTAATATGTACATGTAGGTATAGTTAAAGTGACTATGTATAGATAATAAACAGAGTAGCAGCAGGTAATATGTACATGTAGGTAGGGGTAAAGTGACTATACATAGATAATAAACAGAGTAGCAGCAGGTAATATGTACATGTAGGTAGGGGTACAGTGACTATACATAGATAATAAACAGAGAGTAGCAGCAGGTAATATGTACATGTAGGTAGGGGTACAGTGACTATACATAGATAATAAACAGAGTAGCAGCAGGTAATATGTACATGTAGGTAGGGGTACAGTGACTATACATAGATAATAAACAGAGAGTAGCAGCAGGTAATATGTACATGTAGGTAGGGGTACAGTGACTATACATAGATAATAAACAGAGTAGCAGCAGGTAATATGTACATGTAGGTAGGGGTACAGTGACTATACATAGATATAGGCCGATTCGTTTTTTACATTTTCTGGGTCAAGGCTTGGCTTTTTCAAGAGCGGCTTTATTACTGCCACTTTTAGAGAGTTTGGTACACATCCGGTGGAGAGGGAGCCATTTATTATGTTCAGCATAGGAGGGCCGAGCACAGGAAGTAGCTCTTTCAGTAGTTTAGTTGGAATAGGGTCCAGTATGCAGGTTGAAGGTTTAGAGGCCATGACAATTTTCATGAATTTGTCAAGAGATATAGGATTAAAAACTTGAGTGTCTCCATTGATCCGAGGTCCTGGCAGTTCTGTCAGATTCAGGACAGCTGAGCTTTGGGGAACTACGCAGATTCAAAGAGGAGTCCGTAATTTGCTTTCTAATGATAATGATCTTTTCGTTGAAGAAGTTCATGAATTCATCGCTGCTGAAGTGAAAGGCATCCTCTCTTGGGGAATGCTGCTTTTTAGTTAGCTTTGCAACAGCATCAAATAGAAATGTAGGATTATTCTTATTCTCCTCAATTAGGTTGGAAAAATAGGATGATGGAGCAGCAGTGAGGACTCTTCCATATTGTACTGTTCTTTCTTTCCAAGCTAGTAGGAAGACATCCAGTTTGGTGGAGCGCCATTTCTGTTCCAGTTTTCTGGAAGCTTGCTTCAGAGCTCGGGTATTTTCTGTGTACCAGGGAGCTAGTTTCTTTTGGCAAATGTTTTTTGTTTTTAGGGGTGTGACTACATCTAGGGTATTACTCAAGGTTAAATTTAGATCCTCAGTTTGATCGTTAACTGATTTTTGTACTCCGACGTCCTTGGATAGGTGGATGGAGTCTGGAAGAGCATCTAGGAATCTTTGGGTTGTCAGAGAATTTATAGCACGGCTTTTGATGATCCTTGGTTGGAGTCTGAGCAAATTACTTATTGCGATTGCAAACAAAATAAAATGGTGGTCCGATAGTCCAGGATTATGAGGAAAAACATTTAGATCCACAATATTTATTCCAGAACTAGATCCAGTGTATGATTGTGGCAATAAGTAGGTCCGGAGACATGTTGGTCAAAACCCACTGAGTCGATGATGGCGCCGAAAGCCTTTTGTAGTGGATCTGTGGACTTTTCCATGTGAATGTTAGTCACCAAAAATTAGAATATTATCTGCCATGACTACAAGGTCTGATAGGAATTCAGAGAACTCAGTAAGGAACTCTGTATAAGGCCCAGGAGGCCTGTAGACAGTAGCTATAAAAAGTGATTGAGTAGGCTGCATAGATTTCATGACTAGAAGCTCAAAAGATGAAAACGCTGTCCTTTTTTGGGGGGTAAATTGACATTTGCTATCGTAAATGTTAGAGGGGATTTATACTAGTAACTGTACTTACTGGTGGGGACTGTGGAGGGGATTTATACTACTATCTGTACTTACTGGTGGGGACTGTGGAGGGGATTTATACTACTATCTGTACTTACTGGTGGGGACTGTGGAGGGGATTTATACTAGTAACTGTACTTACTGGTGGGGACTGTGGAGGGGATTTATACTAGTATCTGTAATTACTGGTGGGGACTGTGGAGGGGATTTATACTAGTAACTGTACTTACTGGTGGGGACTGTGGAGGGGATTTATACTACTATCTGTACTTACTGGTGGGGACTGTGGAAGGGGATTTATACTACTATCTGTAATTACTGGTGGGGACTGTGGAGGGGATTTATACTACTATCTGTACTTACTGGTGGGGACTGTGGAGGGGATTTATACTACTATCTGTACTTACTGGTGGGGACTGTGGAGGGGAATTATACTAGTAACTGTACTTACTGGTGGGGACTGTGGAGGGGATTTATACTACTATCTGTAATTACTGGTGGGGACTGTGGAGGGGAATTATACTACTATCTGTACTTACTGGTGGGGACTGTGGAGGGGATTTATACTAGTATCTGTACTTACTGGTGGGGACTGTGGAGGGGATTTATACTAGTATCTGTACTTACTGGTGGGGACTGTGGAGGGGATTTATACTACTATCTGTACTTACTGGTGGGGACTGTGTAGGGGATTTATACTACTATCTGTAATTACTGGTGGGGACTGTGGAGGGGATTTATACTACTATCTGTACTTACTGGTGGGGACTGTGGAGGGGATTTATACTAGTATCTGTACTTACTGGTGGGGACTGTGGAGGGGATTTATACTAGTAACTGTACTTACTGGTGGGGACTGTGGAGGGGATTTATACTACTATCTGTACTTACTGGTGGGGACTGTGGAGGGGATTTATACTAGTAACTGTACTTACTGGTGGGGACTGTGGAGGGGATTTATACTAGTATCTGTAATTACTGGTGGGGACTGTGGAGGGGATTTATACTAGTATCTGTACTTACTGGTGGGGACTGTGGAGGGGATTTATACTACTATCTGTACTTACTGGTGGGGACTGTGGAGGGGATTTATACTAGTAACTGTACTTACTGGTGGGGACTGTGGAGGGGATTTATACTAGTATCTGTACTTACTGGTGGGGACTGTGGAGGGGATTTATACTAGTATCTGTACTTACTGGTGGGGACTGTGGAGGGGATTTATACTACTATCTGTACTTACTGGTGGGGACTGTGGAGGGGATTTATACTACTATCTGTACTTACCGGTGGGGACTGTGGAGGGGATTTATACTACTATCTGTACTTACTGGTGGGGACTGTGGAGGGGATTCAGATGGCATACAGTGGGGAGAACAAGTATTTGATACACTGCCGATTTTGCATGTAGAAGTCTGTAATATTTATCATAGGTACTCTTCAACTGTGAGTGACGGAATCTAAAACAAAAATCCAGAAAATCACATTGTATGATTTTTAAGTAATTCATTTGCATTTTATTGCATGGCATAAGTATTTGATACATCAGAAAAGCAGAACTTAATATTTGGTACAGAAACCTTTGTTTGCAATTACAGAGATCATACGTTTCCTGTAGTTCTTGACCAGGTTTGCACACACTGCAGCAGGGATTTTGGCCCACTCCTCCATACAGACCTTCTCCAGATCCTTCAGGTTTCGGGGCTGTCACTGGCAATACGGACTTTCAGCTCCCTCCAAAGATTTTCTATTGGGTTCAGGTCTGGAGACTGGCTAGGCCACTCCAGGACCTTGAGATGCTTCTTACGGAGCCACTCCTTAGTTGCCCTGGCTGTGTGTTTCATGCTGGAAGACCCAGCCACGACCCATCTTCAATGCTCTTACTGAGGGAAGGAGGTTGTTGGCCAAGATCTCGCAATACATGGCCCCATCCATCCTCCCCTCAATACGGTGCAGTCGTCCTGTCCCCTTTGCAGAAAAGCATCCCCAAAGAATGATGTTTCCACCTCCATGCTTCACGGTTGGTATGGTGTTCTTGGGGTTGTACTCATCCTTCTTCTTCCTCCAAACACGGCGAGTGGAGTTTAGACCAAAAAGCTCTATTTTTGTCTCATCAGACCACATGACCTTCTCCCATTCCTCCTCTGGATCATCCAGATGGTCATTGGCAAACTTCAGACAGGCCTGGACATGGGCTGGCTTGAGCAGGGGGACCTTGCGTGCACTGCAGGATTTTAATCCATGACGGCGTAGTGTGTTACTAATGGTTTTCTTTGAGACTGTGGTTCCAGCTCTCTTCAGGTCATTGACCAGGTCCTGCCGTGTAGTTCTTGGCTGATCCCTCACCTTCCTCATGATCATTGATGCCCCACGAGGTGAGATCTTGCATGGTGCCCCAGACCGAGGGAGATTGACCGTCATCTTGAACTTCTTCCATTTTCTAATAATTGCGCCAACAGTTGTTGCCTTCTCACCAAGCTGCTTGCCTATTGTCCTGTAGCCCATCCCAGCCTTGTGTAGGTCTACAATTTTATCCCTGATGTCCTTACACAGCTCTCTGGTCTTGGCCATTGTGGAGAGGTTGGAGTCTGTTTGATTGAGTGTGTGGACAGGTGTCTTTTATACAGGTAACGAGTTCAAACAGGTGCAGTTAATACAGGTAATGAGTGGAGAACAGGAGGGCTTCTTAAAGAAAAACTAACAGGTCTGTGAGAGCCGGAATTCTTACTGGTTGGTAGGTGATCAAATACTTATGTCATGCAATAAATAATAAAAATAAAAATAAAAATCATACAATGTGATTTTCTGGATTTTTGTTTTAGATTCCGTCTCTCACAGTTGAAGTGTACCTATGATAAAAATTACAGACCTCTACATGCTTTGTAAGTAGGAAAACCTGCAAAATCAGCAGTGTATCAAATACTTGTTCTCCCCACTGTAGTGTTAATAATGTTACTACTTAGCTTCGGCTGGTGGAAGTCCTGTAGAACCAAGTCCAGATAAAGAGTCTGGGATAAAAATAAAATAAATTATAATACAAAAATGTAGACCGAGAAAATAAAAAGAACTAAGACGTGGGAAAATGTTTTAAATTATAAAAAGGAAAAAAAACGTTAAACTTGTCCGGTTGCCAAGAAGTAACAAACAGCAGCTCAGAGACAAATGATACTCAAAACGGAAATGACGTAGCAGCCAGTCTGTGACTGAAGGTGCTCCTCTGCGTCATAACCATAGCGTGCAGAGGGTGGGTGACGTTGTCCATGATGGCCAGCAGTTTGGCCAGGATCCGTCTCATCACAGACTGGTAGAAGGTATGCAGTAGTTTACTGCACACGTTGAAGGACCTGAGCCTCCTCAGAAAGTAGAGTCGGCTCTGGCCCTTTTTGTACAGGGCCCCGGTGTTACCGGCCCATTCCAGCCTGTTGTCCATATGGACTCCCAGGAACTTGTATGACCCAACCATTTCCACATCCATCCCCTGTATAGGGACTGCAGTCAGTTGTGCCTTGGTTCTCCTGAAGTCCACCACCATCTCCTTTGTTTTGCTGATGTTGAGCTGAAGGTGGTTCTGCTCACACCACAACACAAAGTCACTGATTGTGGTCCTGTACTCCTCCTCCTGCCCACCCCTGATGCACCCTACAATAGCAGAGTCATCCGAGAACTTCTGTAGGTGGAATGTTTCAGAGAGAGAGTAGGCCCTCTGCAGAAGGTAGATGATAGCATCATCCACCCCGATGTTGTGCTGGTATGCGAACTGCAGGGGGTCCAGTGATGTACACACCAGGGGTCTGAGGTGAGCGAGGACTAACCTTTCCAGGGTCTTCATGATGTGGGATGTTAGCGCTACAGGTCTGAAGTCATTCAGGACAGTGGGGTGTGCCTTCTTGGGCACTGGGACGAGGCAGGATGTTTTCCACAGCACAGGGACCCTTTCTAGGCTCAGGCTAAGGTTGAAGGGACGCTGGAGTATTCCACACAGTTGGTCAGCACAGACCCTCAGCACCCTTGGGCTGATGCCATCAGGGCCCGCCGCTTTCCACTGATGTAGTCTCTCCAGCTCTCTCTTCACTTGGTTGGTGGTGAAAGCCAGCCCAGGTGGGGAGGTGGGGGGAAGGGGGGTGTTGAGGATCAGTCCAGGGGGGGCAGGGGCGGAGGTGGGGTCACTGATTGTCTCAGCAGAGGTGCTGTGAGCAAAGTGGGGGTGGGATAGCCGTGAGGGTGTGTGGTCTGGGGAGCTGGAGGGGAGGTGGACAGGGCCAGTATCGAACCTGTTAAAAAATTGGTTCAGCTCATTGGCTCTGTCCTGGGTCCCCTCCGTCTGCACACTGTTTGACTTTTTGAAGCCAGTAATATTTCTCATACCCTTCCTCACCTCTCATACCTGGCTCTGCCTCAGCTTGTCCTCCATCTTCTCCTTATACCCTCTCTTCCCCTCAGCAATCTGCAACTTCAGCTCCCTCTGGACGCATTTCAATGTGTCCCTGTCCCCCTCCTTAAAGGCCCTCTTCTTCTCATTCAGCAGGGCCTTCAGGTCGCTGGTGACCCAGGGTTTATTTTTTGGGAAACAGCGTACCTTCCTGGTGGGTACAGTGTTGTCTACACAAACATTGATATAGTCCGTTATGCAGTTAGTAAGTCCATCTATGTCCTCCGCATGAGCCTCACAGAGCACATCTCAGTCTTTTGTTTCAAAGCAGTCCACAATAGCATATAACAAGTCCAGAGTTTTATTATTCCTGGTTGGGCACTTCACAAACTGTTTGAACGTGGGCAGCGTTGAAGAGAGAAATGCGTGGTTAAAATCCCCCGAAATGGCAAAGAAAGCACTGGGATGTGCTGTCTGTAACCTCCCGATAGCAGAGTGGATGACGTCACACGCTGTGTTTGCGTCTGCGGAGGGCGGGATGTAAACAATAACAGCAATGGCCGCTGTGAATACCCTCGGCAAATAGTAGGGTCTCAGGCTAACGGCTAACAGTTCAATGTCCGGGCTACAAAACTCTAAAGAAGATGATGGAGAGAGACACCAGACAAGACAGAGACAGCAACAGAAGAATATGATTTGATGGAGAGAGACACCAGACAAGACACAGAGACAGCAACAGAAGAATATGATTTGATGGAGAGAGACACCAGACAAGACACAGAGACAATAACAGAAGAATATGATATGATGGAGAGAGACACCAGACAAGACACAGAGACAATAACAGAAGAATATGATTTGATGGAGAGAGACACCAGACAAGACACAGAGACAATAACAGAAGAATATGATTTGATGGAGAGAGACACCAGACAAGACACAGAGACAATAACAGAAGAATATGATTTGATGGAGAGGAGACACCAGACAAGACACAGAGACAATAACAGAAGAATATGATTTGATGGAGAGAGACACCAGACAAGACAGAGAGACAATAACAGAAGAATATGATTTGATGGAGAGGAGACACCAGACAAGACACAGAGACAATAACAGAAGAATATGATTTGATGGAGAGAGACACCAGACAAGACAGAGAGACAATAACAGAAGAATATGATTTGATGGAGAGAGACACCAGACAAGACACAGAGACAATAACAGAAGAATATGATTTGATGGAGAGAGACACCAGACAAGACAGAGAGACAATAACAGAAGAATATGATTTGATGGAGAGGAGACACCAGTCAAGACACAGAGACAGCAACAGAAGAATATGATTTGATGGAGAGAGACACCAGACAAGACACAGAGACAATAACAGAAGAATATGATTAGATGGAGAGAGACACCAGACAAGACACAGAGACAATAACAGAAGAATATGATATGATGGAGAGAGACACCAGACAAGACACAGAGACAATAACAGAAGAATATGATTTGATGGAGAGAGACACCAGACAAGACACAGAGACAATAACAGAAGAATATGATTTGATGGAGAGGAGACACCAGTCAAGACACAGAGACAGCAACAGAAGAATATGATTTGATGGAGAGAGACACCAGACAAGACACAGAGACAATAACAGAAGAATATGATTTGATGGAGAGAGACACCAGACAAGACACAGATACAATAACAGAAGAATATGATTTGATGGAGAGAGACACCAGACAAGACACAGAGACAATAACAGAAGAATATGATTTGATGGAGAGAGACACCAGACAAGACACAGAGACAATAACAGAAGAATATGATTTGATGGAGAGAGACACCAGACAAGACACAGATACAATAACAGAAGAATATGATATGATGGAGTAAAACAGAATAGAGTAGAATATAATATAATAGAGTAGAGCAGAATATAATATAATATAATAGGGTAGAACAGAATAGAGTAGAATATAATATAATAGAGTTGAACAGAATAGAGTAGAATATAATATAATAGAGTGGAACAGAACAGAATAGAGTAGAATATAATATAATATAATAGAGTAGAACAGAATAGAGTAGAATATAATATAATAGAGTAGAACAGAATAGAGTAGAATATAATGAAATAGAGTAGAACAGAACAGAGTAGAATATAATATAATATAATAGAGTAGAACAGAATAGAGTAGAATATAATATAATAGAGTAGAACAGAGTAGAATATAATATAATAGAGTAGAACAGAATAGAGTAGAATATAATGAAATAGAAAAGAACAGAACAGAGTAGAATATAATATAATAGAGTAGAACAGAATAGAGTAGAAAATAATATAATAGGATAGAACACAGTAGAGTATAATAAAATATAATAGAGTAGAACAGAACAGAACAGAATAGAATATAGTAGAATATAATATAATAGAGTAGAATAGAGTAGAATATAATATAATAGAGTAGAACAGAACAGAATAGAATATGGTAGAATATAATATAATAGAGTAGAATAGAATAGAGTAGAATATAATATAATAGAGTAGAACAGAACAGAATAGAATATAGTATAATATAATAGAGTAGAATAGAACAGAATAGAATAGAGTAGAATATAATATAATAGAGTAGAATAGAACAGAACAGAATAGAATATAGTAGAATATAATATAATAGAGTAGAACAGAATAGAGTAGAATATAATATGAGTAGAACAGAATAGAGTAGAATATAATATGAGTAGAACAGAATATAATATAATAGAGTAGAACAGAATAGAGTAGAATATAGTATAATATAATATAATAGAGTAGAACAGAATAGAGTAGAATATAATATAATAGAGTATAACAGAATAGAGTAGAATATAATATAATACAGTAGAACAGAATATAGTAGAATAGAATATAATAGAGTAGAATATAATATAATAGAACAGAACAGAATAGAGTAGAATATAATATAATATAATAGAGTAGAACAAAATATAGTAGAATATAATATAATATAATAGAGTAGAACAGAATAGAGTAGAATATAATATAATAGAGTAGAACAGAATAGAGTAGAATATAATATAATAGAGTAGAACAGAATAGAGTAGAATATAATGAAATAGAGTAGAACAGAACAGAGTAGAATATAATATAATAGAGTAGAACAGAATAGAGTAGAATATAATATAATAGAGTAGAACAGAATAGACTAGAATATAATATAATATAATAGAGTAGAACAGAATAGAATATAGTAGAATATAATATAATAGAGTAGAAAAGAATAGAGTAGAATATAATATAATAGAGTAGAACAGAATAGAGTAGAATATAATATAGAGTAGAACGGAATAGAATATAGTAGAATATAATATAATAGAGTAGAACAGAGCAGAATAGAATATAGTAGAATATTATATAATAGAGTAGAACAGAATAGAATATAGTAGAATATAATATAATAGAGTAGAACAGAATAGAATATAGTAGAATATAATATAATAGAGTGGAACAGAACAGAATAGAGTAGAATATAATAGAACAGAGTAGAACAGAGTAGAACAGAACAGAACAGAATATAATATAATATAATAGAGTAGAACAGAATAGAGTAGAATATAATATGATAGAGTAGAACAGAATAGAGTAGAATATAATATAATAGAGTAGAACAGAATAGAATATAGTAGAATATAATATAATAGAGTAGAACAGAATAGAGTAGAGTAGAATATAATATAATATAATATACTATAATAGAGTAGAACAGAACAGAACAGAATAGAATAGAGTAGAATATAATTTAATACATATGATCTCACATATGATCACACACATTCTTATACATATAACCAAGCACACGTTCTCCCCCCAGGTCCAACATGATGAGGAGAGTAGTGAGGTGAGAACTATATGAGAATGTTTACATTCTTACAGCCATTATCTTCCATCGCCCACTAAGCTGAGATGTGTATACAGTAAAGTGATGTCACCATACCAGAACTTTGACTTCCATACCAGGGTTAGAATCACGATTCTCAATTCCATCATGATACTCAATTCCATCACGATACAAGAGCAAATAAAGAAGGCATACTAACATACCAGAATGGCCCTTGATCCAGACAGATAAACTCAGATACTGAGTACCAGAATGACACTTGATCCAGACAGATAAACTCAGATACTGAGTACCAGAATGACACTTGATCCAGACAGATAAACTCAGATACTGAGTCCCAGAATGGCCCTTGATCCAGAAAGATAAACTCAGATACTGAGTACCAGAATGGCTCTTGATCCAGAAAGATAAACTCAGATACTGAGTACCAGAATGGCCCTTGATCCAGAAAGATAAACTCAGATACTGAGTACCAGAATGACACTTGATCCAGACAGATAAACTCAGATACTGAGTCCCAGAATGACACTTGATCCAGACAGAAACTTTTTTTATTTTTATTTTTTTTATTTCACCTTTATTTAACCAGGTAGGTTTTATTTCACCTTTATTTAACCAGGTAGGTTTTATTTCACCTTTATTTAACCAGGTAGGTTTTATTTCACCTTTTATTTAACCAGGTAGGTTTTATTTCACCTTTATTTAACCAGGTAGGTCAGTTGAGAACAAGTTCTCATTTACAACTGAGACCTGGCCAAGACAAAGCAAAGCAGTGAGACAAAAACAACACAGAGTTACACAGTAAACAAACAGTCAAAAACACAATAGAAAATCTATATACAGAGTGTTCAAATGTAGTGCAAAATGCAGTAAGGTTAGGAAGGTAGAACAATAAATAGACCATAGTGGTGAAATAAATTACAGATTATCATCATTAACACAGGAATGAAGGATGTGCAAATGATGATGTGCAAATAGAGATACTGGAGTGCAAGATTAGTGAAAATAACAAAAATAAATATAATATGGGGATGAGGTAGTAGTGTGGGCTATTTACAGAAGGACTATATACAGGTGCAGTGATCGATAAGCAGCTTTGACAGCTGATGCTTAAAGTTATTGAGGGAGATAGGAACCTCTAGCTTCAATGATTTTTGCAATTCGTTCCAGTCATTGGCAGCAGCGAACTGGAAGGAATGGCGGCCAAAGGAGGTGTTGGCTTTGGGGGTGACCAGTGAGATATACCTGCTGGAGTGCATGCTACGGGTGGGTGTTGCTATGGTGACCAGTGAGC
Organism: Thymallus thymallus; assembly: GCA_023634145.1. Taxonomy (NCBI): domain Eukaryota; kingdom Metazoa; phylum Chordata; class Actinopteri; order Salmoniformes; family Salmonidae; genus Thymallus; species Thymallus thymallus. The sequence goes on along the minus strand of CM042397.1, from coordinate 44,366,457 downwards.
TGAGATAGGGCGGGGATTTACCTAATAAAGACTTATAGATGACCTGAAGCCAGTGGGTTTGGCGACGAATATATAATGAAGGCCAGCCAACGAGAGCATACAGGTCGCAGTGGTGGGTAGTATATGGGGCTTTGGTAACAAAACGGATGGCACTGTGATAGACTACATCACAGTGCCATCACAGTGCCATTGAACCTTGACCACGACAGATAAACTCAGATACTGAGTCCCAGAATGAAACTTGATCCAGACAGATAAACTCAGATACTGAGTCCCAGAATGACACTTGATCCAGACAGATAAACTCAGATACTGAGTCCCAGAATGGCACTTGATCCAGACAGATAAACTCAGATACTGAGTACCAGAACGACACTTGATCCAGACAGATAAACTCAGATACTGAGTCCCAGAATGAAACTTGATCCAGACAGATAAACTCTGATACTGAGTCCCAGAATGGCAATTGATCCAGACAGATAAACTCTGATACTGAGTCCCAGAATGACACCTGATCCAGACAGATAAACTCAGCTACTGAGTCCCAGAATGACACTTGATCCAGACAGATACACTCAGATACTGAGTCCCAGAATGACACTTGATCCAGACAGATAAACTCAGATACTGAGTCCCAGAATGGCCCTTGATCGAGACAGATAAACTCAGATACTGAGTCCCAGAATGGCCCTTGATCCAGACAGATAAACTCAGATACTGAGTCCCAGAATGGCCCTTGATCCAGACAGATAAACTCAGATACTGAGTCCCAGAATGACACTTGATCCAGACAGATAAACTCAGATACTGAGTCCCAGAATGACACTTGATCCAGACAGATAAACTCAGATACTGAGTCCCAGAATGGCACTTGATCCAGACAGATAAACTCAGATACTGAGTCCCAGAACGACACTTGATCCAGACAGATAAACTCAGATACTGAGTCCCAGAATGGCAATTGATCCAGACAGATAAACTCTGATACTGAGTCCCAGAATGACACCTGATCCAGACAGATAAACTCAGCTACTGAGTCCCAGAATGACACTTGATCCAGACAGATACACTCAGATACTGAGTCCCAGAATGACACTTGATCCAGACAGATAAACTCAGATACTGAGTCCCAGAATGGCCCTTGATCCAGACAGATAAACTCAGATACTGAGTCCCAGAATGGCCCTTGATCCAGACAGATAAACTCAGATACTGAGTCCCAGAATGACACTTGAGCCAGACAGATAAACTCAGATACTGAGTCCCAGAATGGCCCTTGATCCAGACAGATAAACTCAGATACTGAGTCCCAGAATGACACTTGATCCAGACAGATAAACTCAGATACTGAGTCCCAGAATGGCCCTTGATCCAGACAGATAAACTCAGATACTGAGTCCCAGAATGACACTTGATCCAGACAGATAAACTCAGATACTGAGTCCCAGAATGACACTTGATCAAGACAGATAAACTCAGATACTGAGTCCCAGAATGGCCCTTGATCCAGACAGATAAACTCAGATACTGAGTCCCAGAATGGCCCTTGATCCAGACAGATGAACTCAGATACTGAGTCCCAGAATGACACTTGATCCAGACAGATAAACTCAGATACTGAGTCCCAGAATGAAACTTGACCCAGACAGATATACTCAGATACTGAGTCCCAGAATGGCCCTTGATCCAGACAGATAAACTCAGATACTGAGTCCCAGAATGGCCCTTGATCCAGACAGATAAACTCAGATACTGAGTCGCAGAATGACACTTGATCCAGACAGATAAACTCAGATACTGAGTCCCAGAATGGCCCTTGATCCAGACAGATAAACTCAGATACTGAGTCCCAGAATGACACTTGATCCAGACAGATAAACTCAGATACTGAGTCCCAGAATGACACTTGATAAGAACAGATAAACTCAGATACTAAGTCCCAGAATGACACTTGATCCAGACAGATAAACTCAGATACTGAGTCCCAGAATGACACTTGATCCAGACAGATAAACTTAGATACTGAGTCCCAGAATGGCCCTTGATCCAGACAGATAAACTCAGATACTGAGTCCCAGAATGACACTTGATCCAGACAGATAAACTCAGATACTGAGTCCCAGAATGAAACTTGATCCAGACAGATAAACTCAGATACTGAGTCCCAGAATGGCCCTTGATCCAGACAGATAAATTCAGATACTGAGTTCCAGAATGGCCCTTGATCCAGACAGATAAACTCAGATACTGAGTCCCAGAATGACACTTGAGCCAGACAGATAAACTCAGATACTGAGTCCCAGAATGACACTTGAGCCAGACAGATAAACTCAGATACTGAGTCCCAGAATGGCCCTTGATCCAGACAGATAAACTCAGATACTGAGTCCCAGAATGACACTTGATCCAGACAGATAAACTCAGATACTGAGTCCCAGAATGACACTTGATAAGAACAGATAAACTCAGATACTAAGTCCCAGAATGACACTTGATCCAGACAGATAAACTCAGATACTGAGTCCCAGAATGACACTTGATCCAGACAGATAAACTTAGATACTGAGTCCCAGAATGGCCCTTGATCCAGACAGATAAACTCAGATACTGAGTCCCAGAATGGCCCTTGATCCAGACAGATAAACTCAGATACTGAGTCCCAGAATGACACTTGATCCAGACAGATAAACTCAGATACTGAGTCCCAGAATGAAACTTGACCCAGACAGATATACTCAGATACTGAGTCCCAGAATGGCCCTTGATCCAGACAGATAAACTCAGATACTGAGTCCCAGAATGGCCCTTGATCCAGACAGATAAACTCAGATACTGAGTCGCAGAATGACACTTGATCCAGACAGATAAACTCAGATACTGAGTCCCAGAATGGCCCTTGATCCAGACAGATAAACTCAGATACTGAGTCCCAGAATGACACTTGATCCAGACAGATAAACTCAGATACTGAGTCCCAGAATGACACTTGATAAGAACAGATAAACTCAGATACTAAGTCCCAGAATGACACTTGATCCAGACAGATAAACTCAGATACTGAGTCCCAGAATGACACTTGATCCAGACAGATAAACTTAGATACTGAGTCCCAGAATGGCCCTTGATCCAGACAGATAAACTCAGATACTGAGTCCCAGAATGACACTTGATCCAGACAGATAAACTCAGATACTGAGTCCCAGAATGAAACTTGATCCAGACAGATAAACTCAGATACTGAGTCCCAGAATGGCCCTTGATCCAGACAGATAAATTCAGATACTGAGTTCCAGAATGGCCCTTGATCCAGACAGATAAACTCAGATACTGAGTCCCAGAATGACACTTGAGCCAGACAGATAAACTCAGATACTGAGTCCCAGAATGACACTTGAGCCAGACAGATAAACTCAGATACTGAGTCCCAGAATGGCCCTTGAGTCAGACAGATAAACTCAGATATTGAGTCCCAGAATGACACTTGAGCCAGACAGATAAACTCAGATACTGAGTCCCAGAATGGCTCTTGAGTCAGACAGATAAACTCAGATATTGAGTCCCAGAATGACACTTGATCCAGACAGATAAACTCAGATACTGAGTCCCAGAATGACACTTGATCCAGACAGATAAACTCAGATACTGAGTCCCAGAATGGCCCTTGATCCAGACAGATAAATTCAGATACTGAGTTCCAGAATGGCCCTTGATCCAGACAGATAAACTCAGATACTGAGTCCCAGAATGACACTTGAGCCAGACAGATAAACTCAGATACTGAGTCCCAGAATGGCCCTTGAGTCAGACAGATAAACTCAGATACTGAGTCCCAGAATGGCCCTTGAGTCAGACAGATAAACTCAGATATTGAGTCCCAGAATGACACTTGATCCAGACAGATAAACTCAGATACTGAGTCCCAGAATGACACTTGATCCAGACAGATATACTCAGATACTGAGTCCCAGAATGGCCCTTGATCCAGACAGATAAACTCAGATACTGAGTCCCAGGATGGCCCTTGATCCAGACAGATAAACTCAGATACTGAGTCCCAGAATGACACTTGATCCAGACAGATAAACTCAGATACTGAGTCCCAGAATGGCCCTTGATCCAGACAGATAAACTCAGATACTGAGTCCCAGAATGACACTTGATCCAGACAGATAAACTCAGATACTGAGTCCCAGAATGGCTCTTGATCCAGACAGATAAACTCAGATACTGAGTCCCAGAATGACACTTGATCCAGACAGATAAACTCAGATACTGAGTCCCAGAATGGCCCTTGATCCAGACAGATAAACTCAGATACTGAGTCCCAGAATGACACTTGAGCCAGACAGATAAACTCAGATACTGAGTCCCAGAATGGCCCTTGAGTCAGACAGATAAACTCAGAAACTGAGTCCCAGAATGGCCCTTGAGCCAGACAGATAAACTCAGATACTGAGTCCCAGAATGACACTTGATCCAGACAGATAAACTTAGATACTGAGTCCCAGAATGGCCCTTGATCCAGACAGATAAACTCAGATACTGAGTCCCAGAATGAAACTTGATCCAGACAGATATACTCAGATACTGAGTCCCAGAATGGCCCTTGGTCCAGACAGATAAACTCAGATACTGAGTCCCAGAATGGAACTTGATCCAGACAGATATACTCAGATACTGAGTCCCAGAATGGCCCTTGATCCAGACAGATAAACTCAGATACTGAGTCCCAGAATGGCCCTTGATCCAGACAGATAAACTCAGATACTGAGTCCCAGAATGACACTTGATCCAGACAGATAAACTCAGATACTGAGTCCCAGAATGGCCCTTGATCCAGACAGATAAACTCAGATACTGAGTCCCAGAATGGCCCTTGAGCCAGACAGATAAACTCAGATACTGAGTCCCAGAATGACACTTGATCCAGACAGATAAACTTAGATACTGAGTCCCAGAATGGCCCTTGATCCAGACAGATAAACTCAGATACTGAGTCCCAGAATGGCCCTTGATCCAGACAGATAAACTCAGATACTGAGTCCCAGAATGACACTTGATCCAGACAGATAAACTCAGATACTGAGTCCCAGAATGAAACTTGATCCAGACAGATATACTCAGATACTGAGTCCCAGAATGACACTTGATCCAGACAGATAAACTCAGATACTGAGTCCCAGAATGACCCTTGATCCAGACAGATAAACTCAGATACTGAGTCCCAGAATGACACTTGATCCAGACAGATAAACTCAGATACTGAGTCCCAGAATGAAACTTGACCCAGACAGATATACTCAGATACTGAGTCCCAGAATGGCCCTTGATCCAGACAGATAAACTCAGATACTGAGTCCCAGAATGGCCCTTGATCCAGACAGATAAACTCAGATACTGAGTCCCAGAATGACACTTGATCAAGACAGATAAACTCACATACTGAGTCCCAGAATGACACTTGATCCAGACAGATAAACTCAGATACTGAGTCCCAGAATGACACTTGATCCAGACAGATAAACTTAGATACTGAGTCCCAGAATGGCCCTTGATCCAGACAGATAAACTCAGATACTGAGTCCCAGAATGACACTTGATCCAGACAGATAAACTCAGATACTGAGTCCCAGAATGGCCCTTGATCCAGACAGATAAACTCAGATACTGAGTCCCAGAATGACACTTGATCCAGACAGATAAACTCAGATACTGAGTCCCAGAATGACACTTGACCCAGACAGATATACTCAGATACTGAGTCCCAGAATGGCCTTTGATCCAGACAGATATACTCAGATACTGAGTCCCAGAATGGCCTTTGATCCAGACAGATAAACTCAGATACTGAGTCCCAGAATGGCCCTTGATCCAGACAGATAAACTCAGATACTGAGTCCCAGAATGACACTTGATCCAGACAGATAAACTCAGATACTGAGTCCCAGAATGGCCCTTGAGCCAGACAGATAAACTCAGATACTGAGTCCCAGAATGACACTTGATCCAGACAGATAAACTTAGATACTGAGTCCCAGAATGGCCCTTGATCCAGACAGATAAACTCAGATACTGAGTCCCAGAATGAAACTTGATCCAGACAGATATACTCAGATACTGAGTGCCAGAATGGCCCTTGATCCAGACAGATAAACTCAGATACTGAGTCCCAGAATGGAACTTGATCCAGACAGATAAACTCAGATACTGAGTCCCAGAATGACACTTGATCCAGACAGATAAACTCAGATACTGAGTCCCAGAATGGCCCTTGAGTCAGACAGATAAACTCAGAAACTGAGTCCCAGAATGGCCCTTGAGCCAGACAGATAAACTCAGATACTGAGTCCCAGAATGACACTTGATCCAGACAGATAAACTTAGATACTGAGTCCCAGAATGGCCCTTGATCCAGACAGATAAACTCAGATACTGAGTCCCAGAATGGCCCTTGATCCAGACAGATAAACTCAGATACTGAGTCCCAGAATGACACTTGATCCAGACAGATAAAGTCAGATACTGAGTCCCAGAATGACACTTGACCCAGACAGATATACTCAGATACTGAGTCCCAGAATGGCCTTTGATCCAGACAGATATACTCAGATACTGAGTCCCAGAATGGCCTTTGATCCAGACAGATAAACTCAGATACTGAGTCCCAGAATGGCCCTTGATCCAGACAGATAAACTCAGATACTGAGTCCCAGAATGACACTTGATCCAGACAGATAAACTCAGATACTGAGTCCCAGAATGGCCCTTGAGCCAGACAGATAAACTCAGATACTGAGTCCCAGAATGACACTTGATCCAGACAGATAAACTTAGATACTGAGTCCCAGAATGGCCCTTGATCCAGACAGATAAACTCAGATACTGAGTCCCAGAATGAAACTTGATCCAGACAGATATACTCAGATACTGAGTGCCAGAATGGCCCTTGATCCAGACAGATAAACTCAGATACTGAGTCCCAGAATGGAACTTGATCCAGACAGATAAACTCAGATACTGAGTCCCAGAATGACACTTGATCCAGACAGATAAACTCAGATACTGAGTCCCAGAATGGCCCTTGATCCAGACAGATAAACTCAGATACTGAGTCCCAGAATGACACTTGATCCAGACAGATAAACTCAGATACTGAGTCCCAGAATTGCCCTTGATCCAGACAGATAAACTGAGATACTGAGTCCCAGAATGACACTTGAGCCAGACAGATAAACTCAGATACTGAGTCCCAGAATGGCCCTTGAGTCAGACAGATAAACTCAGATACTGAGTCCCAGAATGGCCCTTGAGCCAGACAGATAAACTCAGATACTGAGTCCCAGAATGACACTTGATCCAGACAGATAAACTTAGATACTGAGTCCCAGAATGGCCCTTGATCCAGACAGATAAACTCAGATACTGAGTCCCAGAATGAAACTTGATCCAGACAGATATACTCAGATACTGAGTGCCAGAATGGCCCTTGATCCAGACAGATAAACTCAGATACTGAGTCCCAGAATGACACTTGATCCAGACAGATAAACTCAGATACTGAGTCCCAGAATGGCCCTTGATCCAGACAGATAAACTCAGATACTGAGTCCCAGAATGACACTTGATCCAGACAGATAAACTCAGATACTGAGTCCCAGAATGGCCCTTGATCCAGACAGATAAACTGAGATACTGAGTCCCAGAATGACACTTGAGCCAGACAGATAAACTCAGATACTGAGTCCCAGAATGGCCCTTGAGTCAGACAGATAAACTCAGATACTGAGTCCCAGAATGGCCCTTGAGCCAGACAGATAAACTCAGATACTGAGTCCCAGAATGACACTTGATCCAGACAGATAAACTCAGATACTGAGTCCCAGAATGACACTTGATCCAGACAGATAAACTCAGATACTGAGTCCCAGAATGACACTTGACCCAGACAGATATACTCAGATACTGAGTCCCAGAATGGCCTTTGATCCAGACAGATATACTCAGATACTGAGTCCCAGAATGGCCTTTGATCCAGACAGATAAACTCAGATACTGAGTCCCAGAATGGCCCTTGATCCAGACAGATAAACTCAGATACTGAGTCCCAGAATGACACTTGATCCAGACAGATAAACTCAGATACTGAGTCCCAGAATGGCCCTTGAGCCAGACAGATAAACTCAGATACTGAGTCCCAGAATGACACTTGATCCAGACAGATAAACTTAGATACTGAGTCCCAGAATGGCCCTTGATCCAGACAGATAAACTCAGATACTGAGTCCCAGAATGAAACTTGATCCAGACAGATATACTCAGATACTGAGTGCCAGAATGGCCCTTGATCCAGACAGATAAACTCAGATACTGAGTCCCAGAATGGAACTTGATCCAGACAGATAAACTCAGATACTGAGTCCCAGAATGACACTTGATCCAGACAGATAAACTCAGATACTGAGTCCCAGAATGGCCCTTGATCCAGACAGATAAACTCAGATACTGAGTCCCAGAATGACACTTGATCCAGACAGATAAACTCAGATACTGAGTCCCAGAATTGCCCTTGATCCAGACAGATAAACTGAGATACTGAGTCCCAGAATGACACTTGAGCCAGACAGATAAACTCAGATACTGAGTCCCAGAATGGCCCTTGAGTCAGACAGATAAACTCAGATACTGAGTCCCAGAATGGCCCTTGAGCCAGACAGATAAACTCAGATACTGAGTCCCAGAATGACACTTGATCCAGACAGATAAACTTAGATACTGAGTCCCAGAATGGCCCTTGATCCAGACAGATAAACTCAGATACTGAGTCCCAGAATGAAACTTGATCCAGACAGATATACTCAGATACTGAGTGCCAGAATGGCCCTTGATCCAGACAGATAAACTCAGATACTGAGTCCCAGAATGAGACTTGATCCAGACAGATAAACTCAGATACTGAGTCCCAGAATGGCCCTTGATCCAGACAGATAAACTCAGATACTGAGTCCCCGAATGACACTTGATCCAGACAGATAAACTCAGATACTGAGTCCCAGAATGGCCCTTGATCCAGACAGATAAACTGAGATACTGAGTCCCAGAATGACACTTGAGCCAGACAGATAAACTCAGATACTGAGTCCCAGAATGGCCCTTGAGTCAGACAGATAAACTCAGATACTGAGTCCCAGAATGGCCCTTGAGCCAGACAGATAAACTCAGATACTGAGTCCCAGAATGACACTTGATCCAGACAGATAAACTTAGATACTGAGTCCCAGAATGGCCCTTGATCCAGACAGATAAACTCAGATACTGAGTCCCAGAATGAAACTTGATCCAGACAGATATACTCAGATACTGAGTGCCAGAATGGCCCTTGATCCAGACAGATAAACTCAGATACTGAGTCCCAGAATGGAACTTGATCCAGACAGATATACTCAGATACTGAGTCCCAGAATGGCCCTTGATCCAGACAGATAAACTCAGATACTGAGTCCCAGAATGGCCCTTGATCCAGACAGATAAACTCAGATACTGAGTCCCAGAATGGCCCTTGAGCCAGACAGATAAACTCAGATACTGAGTCCCAGAATGACACTTGATCCAGACAGATAAACTTAGATACTGAGTCCCAGAATGGCCCTTGATCCAGACAGATAAACTCAGATACTGAGTCCCAGAATGGCCCTTGATCCAGACAGATAAACTCAGATACTGAGTCCCAGAATGACACTTGATCCAGACAGATAAACTCAGATACTGAGTCCCAGAATGAAACTTGATCCAGACAGATATACTCAGATACTGAGTCCCAGAATGGCCCTTGATCCAGACAGATAAACTCAGATACTGAGTCCCAGAATGGCCCTTGATCCAGACAGATAAACTCAGATACTGAGTCCCAGAATGACACTTGATCCAGACAGATAAACTCAGATACTGAGTCCCAGAATGGCCCTTGATCCAGACAGATAAACTCAGATACTGAGTCCCAGAATGGCCCTTGATCCAGACAGATAAACTCAGATACTGAGTCCCAGAATGGCCCTTGATCCAGACAGATAAACTTAGATACTGAGTCCCAGAATGGCCCTTGATCCAGACAGATAAACTCAGATACTGAGTCCCAGAATGACACTTGATCCAGACAGATAAACTCAGATACTGAGTCCCAGAATGAAACTTGATCCAGACAGATATACTCAGATACTGAGTCCCAGAATGACACTTGATCCAGACAGATAAACTCAGATACTGAATCCCCGAATGACACTTGATCCAGACAGATAAACTCAGCTACTGAGTCCCAGAATGGCACTTGATCCAGACAGATAAACTCAGCTACTGAGTCCCAGAATGACACTTGATCCAGACAGATAAACTCAGATACTGAGTCCCAGAATGACACTTGATCCAGACAGATAAACTCATATACTGAGTCCCAGAATGACACTTGATCCAGACAGATAAACTCAGCTACTGCTCTGTTCAATCGTTGGGCATCTTTTGAGTTCAATATCCTTACATTAGACATTTTTCAGAGACAGTCATACACTCAATTAGTTTTTACCAATCTGACTATATGACAACATAATAATAATTTATTTGAATAATAAATATTTATTGATAAACTGGGTAAATCAATGTAGCCTAGGCCTATTCACAATAGAGGTGACTATGTGTGCAAGCCTTTTGTTGAGCTTGTTCTGTCTGATTTCATGGGGCTACAAACAGCACACCACTACAAACAATCATTTTCCTTTTTATTGATGACTTGTTTTATTGTACTGATCAACAACATTTACATAGAAGTAGCTTATTTTACAAAAGTGTGTGCTGTCTGTTTAACCAATAATGACGTCATTCAGGAGGCAAAAGGGGTGTGGCCCGGAGTCAGTTCGTGGAGGCAATAGAGATACATAGTAAGGGTCTCTAGTTGTAGGTAATAACTACACCATGGTTCATTGGACAAGGCCTATGGTAAAATCTCCTGTGACATAATCATTAAATGCTGACTACAGGTTCACCTATCAACAATGTGACATAATCATTAACGATTAAGTACATTAAGAATAATACAAATAAGCTCAATGGAATAAAAATGTAGACAATATAGCAGAGCAAACAAAGTGAGGAATTACACATTAAATATACATTTAAAACCATTAAATAGCAAAGTTGAGAGGCAGCCTGCAAAACGCATGCCCTTCCCAGCGCCGCCCTCTTGCACATCTTGTGTGTATGTATGTGTTACAGCAGGTCTTGCTCCACCCAGATAGTCTTCCTCTGTTCCTCCTGAATTCTGTCTTTCACCACTCTGATGAGGTCATCAGGCCCCGCCCACTCCTCAGGCTCCAGACACACATAGAGACACGGAACACTCTCCAGCTCTCTCTCTCTGCTCCGACACACTCTGACAAACTCCTCCTCACTTTCCACACGCAGGGGCAGCTTCCTGTAGGAGACAGAGGTCAGGGGTTAGGAACACTCTCCAGCTCTCTCTCTCTGCTCCGACACACTCTGACAAACTCCTCCTCACTGTCCACACGCAGGGGCAGCTTCCTGTAGGAGACAGAGGTCAGGGGTTAGGAACACTCTCCAGCTCTCTCTCTCTGCTCCGACACACTCTGACAAACTCCTCCTCACTTTCCACACGCAGGGGCAGCTTCCTGTAGGAGACAGAGGTCAGGGGTTAGGAACACTCTCCAGCTCTCTCTCTCTGCTCCGACACACTCTGACAAACTCCTCCTCACTGTCCACACGCAGGGGCAGCTTCCTGTAGGAGACAGAGGTCAGGGGTTAGAGGTCAGGGTACCTTAGCTTCCTGATGTTTTTGTCACAGATCTTAATGTGGATGATGATGGGGTAGATCTCTCTCCTCAGTAGGTCTTTAACACAGCTCACATCAGCCTCCAGCAGACAGTGTTTACCCTGCACACAACAGACCTGGGTTCAAATACCATTTCAAATAGCTCAATTACTTTCACTTACATTTCAAAGTAAGTATGAAAATAGGATTTGTTTTAAAGTACAAGTAGTTGAATATTGGAATGTATTTGGAAATACACTTGGAAAGTATTGGCATGTATTTGAAAAATACAAAAATACACTGATTTAAATCCACTCAGGTTTCTTTAAGGCTCCTCTATCTCTATTCTGTCTTGCTTAGCGAACAACACTCAGCTTAGATCTTGTCTAGCTTCATGTATTCTATGTGGTTTCAGGCCAGGTAATAGCTGTGATGATGACATTGTAAATAGCATGTTCAGAAAGCAGCATTACAGAGCTGTGGAAGGCTTTCAGCACTGTTGACCATTCATGATTCATTCCTGCATCTGGTTTGAAAACTACCTGTCAGACACAATGTGTTTCTTCTTCTGCTGTTAGGTCAGGTCCTTGATATTACTAAAGGTGTCCCCCAAGGGTCGACTTTGGGCCATGTACTTTTCAGAATTTATATAAACAATATTGGTTTGTCTATAAGAAATTGTAACCTCCAATTGTATGCGGACAATACTGTGGTGTATTCTGTGGCCCCTTCTGTTGACAAGGCTCTTGTCAGGGTGCAGAAATACGGAACCAGGCCAGAGCTGTAGTGGAGCGACATTCCTTTTATTCACGATATTAAACAACAAATCGAAAACAAAGCAGCTGTATTGACCGTGAACATAAACAAATGAACAACACACACAAGACTCCACAACCAGGTGACACAAAGTGGAACTTAAGTAGAATCGCCAATTAGAGACAACACAAGACAGCTGCCTCTAATTGGGGATAAATCAAAAACCCAACACCCACCCTGTGAATGTCAGGACCTGACTGTGGCCATCCCACCCCACTCCACTAGAGGGAGTCAGAGACCTGGCCTCAGTCAGCCCCTTACAGCTCTTTTAGAACTACAATCAGCCTTTTTTGCTTTACAGAAAGCCTTTGTTGAACTGAAATTGGTACTTAATGCAGGTCAAACTAAGTATATGTTACTTTCCAAAACGCTTAAAAATTTATCTGATGATTTATGCATATGTACATTGGATGGTGCCAACACTGATTGTGTCCCCGCTTATAAATATCTGGGTACACCCCTACCTTTACCATCACATAAAATGGATACAATTAGAATTAGGTTCCAAAACAAGTGCAAATGATTAGAAAACATTAGAGAGAACCTTAGGAGGGTCCAGCCTTCCATAAAGATAAGAACATTGGTCTGGTTTGGTCTTAACCATATGGGTGTGTGGTAACACATCATTCAAAGATCAAAAGACCTACTGAGGCCCTCAGAAGAAAGATGATTGATGCCCATGAGTCTGGGAGGAGTTACAAATCCATTTCCAAGCAATTCGAAGTACATCATTGATAAAGAAATTTATTTTTATTTCACCTTTATTTAACCAGGTAGGTTTTATTTCACCTTTATTTAACCAGGTAGGTCAGTTGAGAACAAGTTCTCATTTACAACTGAGACCTGGCCAAGACAAAGCAAAGCAGTGAGACAAAAACAACACAGAGTTACACAGTAAACAAACATAGTCAAAAACACAATAGAGAATCTATATACAGTGTGCAAATGTAGTGCAAAATGCAGTAAGGTTAGGAAGAAAATAAATAGACCATAGTGGTGAAATAAATTACAGATTATCATTAACACTGGAGTGATAGATGTGCAAATGATGATGTGCAAATATAGATACTGGAGTGTAAATGAGCTAAAATAATAAATATGGGGATGAGGTAGTAGTGTGGGCTATTTACAGAAGGGCTATATACAGGTGCAGTGATCGATAAGCAGCTTTGACAGCTGATGCTTAAAGTTATTGAGGGAGATAGGAACCTCTAGCTTCAATGATTTTTGCAATTCGTTCCAGTCATTGGCAGCAGCGAACTGGAAGGAATGGCGGCCAAAGGAGGTGTTGGCTTTGGGGGTGACCAGTGAGATATACCTGCTGGAGCGCATGCTACGGGTGGGTGTTGCTATCGTGACCAGTGAGCTGAGATAGGGCGGGGATTTACCTAATAAAGACTTATAGATGACCTGGAGCCAGTGGGTTTGGCGACGAATATATAATGAAGGCCAGCCAACGAGAGCATACAGGTCGCAGTGATGGGTAGTGTATGGGGCTTTGGTAACAAAACGGATGGCACTGTGATAGACTACATCCAATTTGCTAAGTAGAGTGTTGGAGGCTAATTTGTAAATGACATCGCCGAAATCAAGGATCGGTAGGATAGTCAGTTTTACAAGGGCATGTTTGGCAGCATGAGTGAATGAGGCTTTGTTGCGAAATAGGAAGCCAATTCTGGATTTAATTTTGCATTGGAGATGGTTGATGTGAGTCTGGAAGTTGAGTTTACAGTCTAACCAGACGCCTAGGTATTTGTAGGTGTCCACGTATTCTAAGTCGGACCCGTCGAGAGTAGTGATGATAGTCCGGTGGGCGGGTGCGGGCAGCGTTCGATAGAAAAGCATGCATTTAGTTTTACTAGCATTTAAGAGCAGTTGGAGGCCACGGAAGGAGTGTTGTATGGCATTGAAGCTTGTTTGAAGGTTAGTAAACACAGTGTCCAAAGAGGGGCCAGATGTATACAGAATGGTGTCGTCTGCGTAGAGATGGATCAGAGAGTCACCAGCAGCGAGAGCGATATCGTTGATGTATATAGAGAAAAGGGTTGGCCCAAGAATTGAACCCTGTGGCACCCCCATAGAAACTGCCAGAGGATCGGACAATAGGCCCTCCGATTTGACACACTGAACTCTGTCTGCGAAGTAGTTGGAGAACCAGGCGAGGCAGTCACTTGAGAAACCAAGGCTGTTGAGTCTGCCAATAAGAATACGGTGATTGACAGAGTCGAAAGCCTTGGCCAGGTCGATGAAGACGGCTGCACAGTACTGTCTTTTATCGATGGCGGTTATGATATCGTTCAGTACCTTGAGCGTAGCTGAGGTGCACCCATGACCAGCTCGGAAACCAGATTGCATAGCAGAGAAGGTACGGTGGGATTCGAAGTGGTCAGTTATCTGTTTGTTAACTTGGCTTTCGAAGACTTTAGAAAGGCAGGGCAGGATGGATTTAGGTCTATAACAGTTTGGGTCTAGAGTGTCTCCCCCTTTGAAGAGGGGGATGACCGCGGCAGCTTTCCAATCTCTAGGGATCTCAGACGATACGAAAGAGAGGGTGAACAGGCTAGTGATAGGTGTTGCAACAATTTTGGCTGATAATTTCAGAAAGAGAGGGTCCAGATTGTCTAGCCCAGCAGATTTGTAGGGGTCCAGATTTAGCAGCTCTTTCAGAACATCAGCCGTCTGGATTTGGGTGAAGGAGAAGCGGGGGGGGTTTGGGCAAGTAGCTGCCGGGGGTACAGAGCTGTTGACCGGGGTAGGGGTAGCCAGGTGGAAAGCATGGCCAGCCGTAGCAAAATGCTTATTGAAATTTTCGATAATCGTGGATTTATCGGTGGTGACAGTGTTTCCGAGCCTCAATGCAGTGGGCAACTGGGAGGAGATGCTCTTTTTCTCCATGGACTTTACAGTGTCCCAGAACCTTTTGGAGTTAGTACTACAGGAAGCAAATTTCTGTTTGAAAAAGCTGGCCTTTGCTTTTCTAACTGACTGTGTGTACTTGTTCCTGACTTCCCTGAATAGCTGCATATCGCGGGGGCTATTCGATTCTAATGCAGTGCACCACAGGATGTTTTTGTGTTGGTCAAGGGCAGTCAAGTCTGGAGTGAACCAAGGGCTATATCTATTCTTAGTTCTACGTTTTTTGAAAGGGGCATGCTTATTTAGGATGGTGAGGAAAGCACTTTTAAAGAACAACCAGGCATCCTCTACTGACGGGATGAGGTCAATATCCTTCCAGAATACCTGGGCCAGGTAGAATAGAAAGGCCTGCTCGCAAAAGTGTTTTAGGGAGCGTTTGACAGTGATAAGGGGTGGTCGTTTGACCGCTGACCCATTGCGAACACAGGCGATGAGGCAGTGATCGCTGAGATCCTGGTTGAAAACAGAGGAGGTGTATTTGGAGGGCAAGTTAGTCATGATGATATCAATAATGGTACCCATGTTTACAGATTTTGGGTTGTACCTGGTGGGTTCCTTGATAATTTGTGTGAGATTGAGGGCATCTATCTTAGATTGAAGGACAGCCGGGGTGTTAAGCATATCCCAGTTTAAGTCACCTAACAATACAAACTCTGAAGATAGATAGCGGGGCAATCAATTCACATATGGAGTCCAGGGCACAGCTGGGGGCTGAGGGGGGTCTGTAACAGGCGGCAACAGTGAGAAACTTATTTCTGGAAAGGTGGATTTTTAAGAGTAGAAGCTCAAACTGTTTGGGCACAGACCTGGACAGTATGACAGAACTCTGCAGGTTATCTCTGCAGTAGATTGCAACTCCGCCACCTTTGGCAGTTCTATCTTGACGGGAAATATTGTAGTTGGGGATGGAAATTTCCGAATTTTTGGTGGCCTTCCTAAGCCAGGATTCAGACACAGCTAGGACATCCGGGTTGGCGGAGTGTGCTAATGCAGTGAATAAATCAAACTTAGGGAGGAGGCTTCTAATGTTAACATGCATGAAACCAAGGCTTTTACGGTTACAGAAGTCAACAAATGAGAGCGCCTGGGGAATAGGTGTAATGCTGGGAGCTACAGGACCTGGGTTTACCTCTACATCACCAGAGGAACAGAGGAGGAGTAGGATAAGGGCACGGCTAAGGGCTTTAAGAACTGGACGTCTAGTGCGTTGGGTACAGAGAATTAAAGGAGCAGATTTCTGGGCGTGGTAGAATAGATTGAGGGCATAATGTACAGACAGGGATATGGTAGGATGAGAGTTCAGTGGAGGTAAACCTAGGCGTTGGGTAATGAAAAGAGAGGTTGCATCTCTGGAGACACCAGTTAAGCCAGGTGAGGTCTCCGCATGTGTGGGGGGGGGGACAAAGGAGCTATCAGAGGCCAGTTGAGCAGGACTGGGGACTCTACAGTGAAATAAAACAATAATAGCTAACCTAAACAGCAGCAGACAAGGCATATTGACATGAGAAAGAGGCATAAAAACAAACAGTTAATGAGGGGCAAAAAATAACAGTTAATTAAGAGGGCTAAGACAACGACGGGTAATGGAGATGAATGGACAAAGAGGGTCAGATAGAGAAATGTGATGAGCTACACACAGGACCTGGGGCCTGGTAGTTAAACAGAATGAAATACCATATAACCAAACAGTCCTGCAGGCATCAGCTGTGAAGCTGAGTAATCATAGGATCTGATGAGCAGCAAAGAGCAAAAAAATGTATGGAAAGACAAATTACAAACTATTACAAACTATTTACACGGGACACGAGACGGGACGAACAAAAACACGTCTGCACTGTTACGCCATCTTGGAAAGATACTTTAGTAATGACTAAAGTATTCCACCCTGAAATTGTGTAATGTGTGAGATGTATTAGGAAAATAAGATTGTGACTCTTAAGAATGTGGGTACATAGACAACGTTAAGACTAGGTTAATAGGTTACCATCTGGTGGAACAGTCAGTGGGTAGTTAAGAAGGAAGGCTATTTATGACTGTTGTAAAAACTGGATAATGGGAGTTTGGTCCCAGCTCTCCCAGGGAGGGGGAGTGGGCTGTTTAGACAACGTGATTGAGTGTGGGTCCAGTTAGATATCCAATGTGTCCTTGAAGGGAGAGACCTGAGAGGTTACAGCCCCCATCAAGCAGGGTGGGGGCTTTCTAACTGGGGGGATATGTATAAAAGGCTGTATGCATTGTATGATTTTCAGAGCTCTCATGAATAAAATACTGACCATTGAAAGCTGGGACTGACTGTATTATTTAACAAACTGAAGAATTACAACCTTCAGGATACAGATAGAGTTATAAAGAGTTCATTTAGAACATTGAGATAGAAATTCTCGTGACAATCATTCCATTTCCAAGCAATTCGAAGTACATCATTCCAAATTCCAGACCACTGGCATTCTACCTAGGACAGGTCGTCCCACCAAACTACCTAGGACAGGTCGTCCCACCAAACTACCTAGGACAGGTCGTCCCACCAAACTACCTAGGACAGGTCGTCCCACCAAACTACCTAGGACAGGTCGTCCCACCAAACTACCTAGGACAGGTCGTCCCACCAAACTACCTAGGACAGGTCGTCCCACCAAACTACCTAGGACAGGTCGTCCCACCAAACTACCTAGGACAGGTCGTCCCACCAAACTACCTAGGACAGGTCGTCCCACCAAAGTCAGCCCAAGAGCTGACTGAAAGATGCTCATAGAAGTCTCTATGAACCCCAGGGTAACAGCAAGGGATCTATAGGCCTCTCTTGCCACAATCAATGTCGAAGTGCATGGTTACACTGTCAGAAAGAGACTGCACAAACTTGGCAAAGTAGGCCCTCTCTTAAGTCTCATAGATCAATGCACTTGTAAGGGCCTGACTGAGGCCAGGTCTCTGACTCTCTCTACAGCAGTGGTCACCAAACTTTTTAGGCCCAAGATCACCTTTTCATTCAAAATGTGAGCCGAGATCTTCCATCGCAAAAAACACTAGAAATTTATTTTATTTTCATATTAAAACAATCACAATTTTTCTGTCTGTATGGATGAACATTGACAGACTTAATACAAACGCACGACACACAAGAGAGTAAGTGTGTCACGAGTCGGGATGGTGAGAGACCAAGACGCAGCGTAGGGATAGTAGTTCGATATCATTTATTATACTATGTAATAATAAAAACCAAATGACAAACTACTTAACAAACAAACACTATATCAATAACGTAACGTCAAAATCAAACACGATAATGAACGTAAATATTGCGGCACACTTACTGTCACCGTGACTGCAAAATAATCGACCCACATCCCCGGTGTGGAACATACACACCTATGTAGGATCCCTAATTAGAAACGATGCACTACAGCTGCCTCTAATTAGGGATCCAACACAAACCACCACCAGAAACAGAAAGAAAAGACCTGTCACACTCTGACCATGGCTACATAGAGAAGCAAATAGGTTTCTCTATGGCCAGAGCCTGACAGTAACCCCCCCACCCCCCCCCCCCCAAGGCTCGGACTCCCGGACGCCAACAAAAAAAACACAAATACAAGGGGGGGGTTAATAGGGAGGGAAGACTAGTCCATCGGGGGCGGCTCTGGCTCCGGCGAAGTGGACAGTTTTCTCCCGTGCCTGCATACCTTCTACCAGTCTGTGGTGGCCAGTGCCATCTTTTTTGCAGTGGTGTGCTGGGGAGCAAACATCAAAGCCGGTGATGCTTCTCGAATAAATAAGCTGATCAGGAAGGCTAGCTCTGTCCTGGGGATGAGCCTTGACACTCTAGAGGAGGTGACGGAGAGACGGATCCTGGCCAAACTGCTGGCCATCATGGACAACGTCACCCACCCTCTGCACGCTATGGTTATGACGCAGAGGACGTCCTTCCTGCCGACGGCTATTAGACTATATAATGCCTCACTGGGGTGCCGTGCCGTCGGCAACATAGATCTGGAACTGTTGGGGTGCTAGGACCTAGTTTAACAATTATGCATCCATCCGTGAGTAACTCTGGTCCGTCAGCACTCATTCACTCAGGACCTACTTATTCATTCAGGTCTGTATATACATACTCATGTACAGTTGTTATATCATATCACGTGCAATATTGCTAGTAATTCTTGGACCTAACTTACGTAGTCATTCACTCAGGAATGCATATTAGTATCCTGTCAGTTGCACCTTTTCTCATTGCTTTTAGTATATCGAATGTGCAATACGTGCAGTTATCTGTAATTAAACCCTGCACACTAAAGACTGTATTTTATGGGAATTACTATTATTACCCCAAATTATATCATACACAAATTTAGCTATTAAAGTATCTCTTCCTGTCATTTACCTGTACAGTTTGTGTAACCATGCAAGTATTCACTTATCTGTAAATATAACTGTATACTTACCTGTACAGCTAATTTAACCATGCAAAATTTTCACTTACCTGTTCATTTAGCCAGTCTGTCTATTAAGTAAACTATTATTTCCCTCGCTCATATCATACGCATTTTTAGCTACTGAAGTATTTCTCTGCCATCGACCTGTATAGTATAGTTAACCATCCAACATCCACCAATGTATAGTGTACATATTCAGCCAACCACCCATACTATGCAATGTCTTTTTATAGTTTTAATTTTTTTGCACTCCAGATATCTTGTATTTCTATACTTTTTCATACTGCCGCTCTTTGTATCATGTACCGTGTATCTGTCTTTTGTGTACTTTCGTTGTGGCATTTTGCACCTGCCCTGTGTTTTGTTGTAGCTGCTTGACAATGAAATTTCCCCCCCGGGGGATCAATAAAGTACCTATCTATCTATCTATCTATCTATCTATCTATCTATCTATCTATCTATCTATCTATCTATCTATCTATCTATCTATCTATCTATCTATCTATCTATCTATCTATCTATCTATCTATCTATCTATCTATCTATCTATCTATCTATCTCTCTTATGACCGGGCCCGGACTGGTCAGACTCTTCTCCGTCTCGAGCCCCGTCTATAACGCGGCACTTCCTCTCTCTCCGTCTCTCCCCAGTTACGCTGCTTGGTCTCGTAATGGTGGGTCGTTCTGTCACGAGTCGTACCGGTGGGGCAAACGGCTCCGGCCATGGAGCGGGGAAATTAACCGGGCCCGGACTGGGCAACGGTGGGGTAAACGGCTCCGGCTCAGGAGCGGGGAAAACAACCGGGCCCGGACTGGGCACCGGTGGAGTAAACTGCTCCGGCCATGGAGCTGGGCAAGAAACCAGACCCGGACTGGGCACCGGTGGGGTAAACGACTCCAGACATGGAGCGGGGAAAACAACCGGGCCAGGACTGGGCACCGGTGGGGCAAACGGCTCCGGCCATGGAGCTGGGAAATTAACCGGGCCCGGACTGGGCAACGGTGGGGTAAACGGCTCCGGCTCAGGAGCGGGGAAAACAACCGGGCCCGGACTGGGCACCGGTGGAGTAAACTGCTCCGGCCATGGAGCTGGGCAAGAAACCAGACCCGGACTGGGCACCGGTGGGGTAAACGACTCCGGCCATGGAGCGGGGAAAACAACCGGGCCAGGACTGGGCACCGGTGGGGCAAACGGCTCCGGCCATGGAGCTGGGAAAACAACCGGGCCTGGACTGGGCACCGGTGGGGCCGACTGCTCAGACTCTTGAGCGGAGCAGACGGCTGGACCCGGATTGGGCACCGGTGGAGCGGACTGCTCAGGCACTGGAGCGGAGCAGACGGCTGGACCCGGACTGGGCACCGGTGGAGCGGACTGCTCTGGCTCTGGAGCGGAGCAGACGGCTGGACCCGGATTGGGCACCGGTAGGGCGGACTGCTCTGGTACTGGAGCGGAGCAGACGGCTGGACCCGGATTGGGCACCGGTACGGCGGACTGCTCTAGCTCAGGAGCGGAGCAGACAGCTGGACCCGGAATGGGCACCGGTGGAGCGGACTGCTCAGGCCCTGGAGCGGAGCAGACGGCTGAAACCGGAATGGGTACCAGTGGAGCGGACTGCTCTGGCACTGGGGCGGAGCAGACGGCTGAACGCGGACTGCTCAGGCTCTGGAGCGGAGCAGACGGCTGAACCCGGAATGGGTACCGGTGGAGCGGACTGCTCAGGTTCTGGGCTGCGGACATTCGCTATAGGCTTCGGGCTACGGACCTTCGCTGGGGGTTCCGGGCTGCGGACCTTCGCTGGAGGTTCCGGGCTGCGGACCTTCGCTGGAGGTTCCGGGCTGCGGACCTTCGCTGGAGGTTGCGGGCTGCGGACCTTCGCTGGAGGTTGCGGGCTGCGGACCTTCGCTGTAGGCTTCGGGCTGCGGACCTTTGCTGGAGGTTCCGGGCTGCGGACCTTTGCTGGAGGTTCCGGGCTGCGGAGGGCCGGCACAGGACGTACCGGACTGGGGAGGCGCACCGGATGTCGGGTGCGTGTAGCTGGCACAGGAAGCACCTGGCTAGGCGCACGCACTGGAGGTCAGGTGCGGGGAGCCGGCACGGGTCGTACCGGACTGGGGAAGCGCACCGGAGGTCGGATGCGTGGAGCTGGCTGTACATGGAAATGTTTTTGGCCGCTTTTTCTGAGGTTCCTCAGACATGTTGCTTGTCAGGCAGGTAGCAAGCTAGTTAAGAACATCTATGAGTGTGCACTGAAATTGATAGCGCAATTAGGCACGTTGCTCGAAACTACCTTCTGATTGGCTTGATTATATTTTCCCTCGCAAACCAACCCACACACAGCCAATCACAGAGGTAATAGTGATTAAAATGAAATCAGTTGGGGGAAAAATGTTTTTTAACAAAACGCCTCTTGATCGACTCGAAATGCCTTGAAGATCGACCTTGGTGACCACTGCTCTAGAGGGAGTAGTATGGCCACAGTCAGGTCCTGACATATTCAGGGAGTTGTGTGTTGGGATTGGTCGATCCCCAATTAGTGGCAGCTGTCTTGAGTTATCTATAATTGGGGATTCTATTTATGAGCACAGCGCACCCACCTGCGTTGTGGATGTTGTGGATCACGCACCCACCTGCGTTGTGGATGTTGTGGATCATGCACCCACCTGCGTTGTGGATGTTACCATACCACACCACACTACACTATACTATAATGAACTATACTAAACTATACTGTACTACACTACACTATACCACACCACACTACACTATACTATAATGAACTACACTACACTATACTGTACTACACTACACCATACCACACCACACTACACTATACTGTACTGTACTACACTACACTATACTATACTATAATGAACTATACTACACTGTACTGTACTACACTACACCATACCACACCAAACTACACTATACTGTACTAAACTATACTGTATTGTACTACACTACACCATACCACACCACACTACACTATACTGTACTACACTACACCATACCACACCACACTACACTATACTGTACTGTACTACACTACACTATACTATACTATAATGAACTACACTACACTATACTGTACTACACTACACCATACCACACTACACTATACTATACTATAATGAACTATACTACACTATACTGTACTACACTACACCATACCACACCACACTATACTGTACTGTACTACACTACACTATACTACAATGAACTATACTACACTATACTGTACTACACTACACCATTACACACTAAAGTATACTGTACTACACTATACTATACTATAATGAACTATACTACACTATACTGTACTACACTACACCATACCACACCACACTACACTATACTGTACTACACTACACCATACCACACCACACCACACTATACTGTACTACACTATACTATACTATAATGAACTATACTACACTATACTGTACTACACCATACCACACTACACTATACTGTACTACACTATACTATAATGAACTATACTACAATATACTGTACTACACCACATCATACCACACCACACTACACTATACGACACTACACTACACTACACTACACTACACTATACTATAATGAACTATACTACACTATACTGTACTACACTACACCATACCACACTACACTACACTATACTGTACTACACTACACCATACCACACCACACTACACTATACTGTACTACACTACACCATACCACACCACACTACACTATACTACACTACACTACACTATACTATAATGAACTATACTACACTATACTGTACTACACTACACCATACCACACCACACTACACTATACTGTCCTACACTACACCATACCACACCACACCACACTACACTATACTGTACTACACTACACTATACTGTACTACACTACACTATACTATACTATACTATAATGAACTATACTACACTATACTATACTGTACTACACTACACCACACTACACTATACTGTACTACACTACACTATACTGTACTACACTACACTATACTATACTATACTATACTATAATGAACCATACCACACCACACTACACTATACTGTACTACACTACACTATACTGTTCTGTACTACACTACACTACACTATACTATAATGAACTATACTACACTATACTGTACTACACTACACCATACCACACTACAGTATACTGTACTACACTATACTATACTATAATGAACTATACTACACTATACTGTACTACACTACACCATACCACACCACACTACACTATACTACACTACACCATACCACACCACACCACACTATACTGTACTACACTATACTATACTATAATGAACTATACTACACTATACTGTACTACACCATACCACACAACACTATACTGTACTACACTATACTATACTATAATGAACTATACTACAATATACTGTACTACACCACACCATACCACACCACACTACACTATACGACACTACACTACACTACACTATACTATAATGAACTATACTACACTATACTGTACTACACTACACCATACCACACTACACTACACTATACTGTACTACACTACACCATACCACACCACACTACACTATACTGTACTACACTACACCATACCACACCACACTACACTATACTGTACTACACTACACCATACCACAAAACACTACACTATACTGTACTACACTACACTACACTATACTATAATGAACTATACTACACTATACTGTACTACACTACACCATACCACACCACACTACACTATACTGTCCTACACTACACCATACCACACCACACTACACTATACTGTACTACACTACACCATACCATACCACACTACACTATACTGTACTACACTACACTATACTGTACTACACTACACTATACTATACTACACTACACTATACTGTACTACACTACACTACACTACACTATACTATACTATACTACAATTAACTATACTACACTATACTATACTGTACTACACTACACCACACTACACTATACTGTACTACACTACACTATACTGTACTACACTACACAATACTATACTATACTATACTATAATGAACCATACCACACCACACTACACTATACTGTACTACACTACACTATACTGTTCTGTACTACACTACACTACACTATACTATAATGAACTATACTACACTATACTGTACTACACTACACCATACCACACCACACTACACTATACTGTACTACACTACACCATACCACACCACACTATACTGTACTACACCATACCACACCACACTATTCTATACTGTACTACACTACACCACACCACACTACACTATACTGTACTACACTACACCATACCACACTATACTGTACTACACTACACCCTACCACACCAAACTACACTATACTGTACTACACTACACCATACCACACCACACTATACTATACTGTACTGTACTACACTATACTGTACTACACTACACCATACTATAATGAACTATACTACACTATACTGTACTACACTACACCCTACCACACCAAACTACACTATACTGTACTACACTACACCATACCACACCACACTACACTATACTGTACTACACCATACCACACCACACTATACTATACTGTACTGTACTACACTATACTGTACAACACTACACCATACTATAATGAACTATACTACACTATACTGTACTACACTACACCATACCACACCACACTACACTATACTGTACTACACTACACCATACCACACCACACTACACTACACTACACTACACTATACTGTACTACACTACACCACACTACACTATACTGTACTACACTGTACTGTACTACACTATACTATAATGAACTATACTACACTATACTATACTGTACTACACTACACTACACTATAATGTACTACACCATACCACACCACACTACACTATACTGTACTACACTATAATGAACTATACTACACTGTACTGTACTACACCATACCACACCACACTACACTATACTGTACTACACTACACTACACTACACTACACTATAATGAACTACACTCCACTATACTGTACTACACTACACTATACTGTACTACACTACACCATACAACACCACACTACACTATACTGTACTACACTACACTACACTATACTGTACTACACTACACCATACCACACCACACTACACTACACTATACTGTACTACACTATACTGTACTACACTACACTACACTATACTGTACTACACTACACTACACTATACTGTACTGTACTACACTACACTACACTGTACTACACTACACCATACCACACCACACTACACTACACTATACTGTACTACACTATACTGTACTACACTACACTACACTACACTATACTGTACTGTACTACACTACACTATACTGTACTACACTATACCATACCACACCACACTATACTGTACTGTACTACACTACACTACACTGTACTACACTATACCATACAACACCACACTACACTGTACTACACTACACTATACTATACTACACTACACTACACTATACTGTACTACACTACACTATACTGTACTACACTACACTACACCATACCACACTACACTATACTGTACCACACTACACTACACTATACTGTACTCATCTACACTACACTATACTGTACTACACTACACTATACTGTACTACACTATACTATACTATACTGTACTACACTACACCACACTACACTATACTGTACTACACTACACTATACTGTACTACACTACACTATACTGTACTACACTACACTATACTACACTACACTACACTATACTACACTATACTGTACTACACTACACTATACTGTACTACACTACACTACACTATACTGTACTACACTACACTATACTGTACTACACTACACTATACTGTACTACACTACACTACACTATACTACACTATACTGTACTACACTACACTATACTGTACTACACTACACTACACTATACTATACTACACTACACTATACTACACTATACTACACTATACTGTACTACACTACACTACACTATACTACACTATACTACACTATACTACACTATACTGTACTACACTACACTATACTGTACTACACTACACTACACTATACTGTACTACACTATACTACACTATACTGTACTACACTACACTACACTATACTACACTATACTACACTATACTACACTATACTGTACTACACTACACTATACTGTACTACACTACACTACACTATACTGTACTACACTACACTACACTATACTATACTACACTACACTATACTACACTATACTACACTATACTGTACTACACTACACCACACTACACTATACTGTACTACACTACACTACACTATACTGTACTACACCACACTACACTATACTGTACTACACTACACTATACTGTACTACACTACACCACACTACACTATACTGTACTACACTACACTACACTATACTGTACTACATTACACTACACTATACTGTACTACACTACACTATACTGTACTACACTACAC
Organism: Thymallus thymallus; assembly: GCA_023634145.1. Taxonomy (NCBI): domain Eukaryota; kingdom Metazoa; phylum Chordata; class Actinopteri; order Salmoniformes; family Salmonidae; genus Thymallus; species Thymallus thymallus. The sequence continues at coordinate 44,338,999 of CM042397.1, read as the reverse complement.
TATACTGTACTACACTACACTATACTGTACTACACTACACTATACTGTACTACACTACACCACACTACACTATACTATACTGTACTACACTACACTACACTATACTGTACTACACTACACTACACTATACTGTACTGTACTACACTACACTACACTACACTACACTGTACTACACTACACTATACTGTACTACACTACACTATACTGTACTACACTACACTACACTATACTGTACTACACTACACTACACTACACTATACTGTACTACACTACACCACACTACACTATACTGTACTACACTACACTACACTACACTATACTGTACTACACTACACTACACTATACTGTACTGTACTACACTATACTGTACTACACTACACTATACTACAATGAACTACACTACACTATACTGCACTACACTACACTATACCACACCACACTATACTGTACTACACTACACTATACTATACTGTACTACACCACACCACACTACACTATACTGTACTACACTACACTATACCACACTACACTATACTGTACTACACTACACCACACCACACTACACTACACTATACTGTACTGTACTACACCACACCACACTACACTACACTATACTGTACTACACTACACCACACCACACTACACTATACTGTACTACACTACACCACACCACACTACACTATACTGTACTACACTACACCACACTACACTATACTGTACTACACTACACCACACCACACTACACTATACTGTACCTCACTACACCACACCACACTACACTACACTATACTGTACTGTACTACACCACACCACACTACACTACACTATACTGTACTACACTACACCACACCACACTACACTATACTGTACTACACTACACCACACCACACCACACTACACTATACTGTACTACACTACACCACACTACACTATATTGTACTACACTACACCACACTACACTATACTGTACTACACTACACCACACTACACTATACTGTACTACACTACACCATACAGGGCGACGCCAAAGTAAACATGAGGAATGTATTTTATTCTTAAATTGCTTGTAATGTTGTCTTAATGGGACTCCCTGCTAAAATAAAGTTGAAATATAAATGAATCAGATGTAAAATAGTACGTACCTTTGCAGCAACAGCCTCTATGTTCTCAGGAGAGACAACCTCGTAGGAGTTGGTGTGTTTTTCTCTGGCGGAGATGATGGGTTCAATCCTCTGTCTCATTAAGAACTCTTCTTTAGTTAGGACATCTATAATACATGACCTTTAGGGTTAGGGTTAACCTAACTCTTCTTCAGTTAGGGTTAGGGTTAACCTAACTCTTCTTCAGTTAGGGTTGGGGTTAACCTAACTCTTCTTCAGTTAGGGTTGGGGTTAACCTAACTCTTCTTCAGTTAGGACATCTATACTACATGACCTTTAGTAGAATATAATATAACAACACACACACAACCCGACCTGGTTTGCAGATGTTGAAGTCCATGGCACCACCCATGTTGAGTATCTTCTGTATAATGGTCCGGGCCAGACTGGTTGGACTGATCAGAACCGGCCTCTTCCTCTGGACCCGCTGGGGGGAGACCAGGCTGTACGGAACCAGGCTCACACTCCTACTCACATCATTGTCGGGATCTGCACAGTCTTCACACAGACACACACACACACATTGTAAAGGATATAGGGTTAGGGTGTATAATGATATACTGTAGGTGGTAGTGTACATGGGTACATGAAATGAAAATGAAATTTCCCCCCCGGGGGATCAATAAAGTACCTATCTATCTATCTATCTACATTGTAAAGGGTACAGGGTGTAGGGTGTAGGGTGTAGGGTGCAGGGTGCAGGGTGTAGGGTGTAGGTGTGTAGGGTGTAGGTGTGTAGGGTGTAGTGTATGGCTTACCATCCTGTCTGAGGGTTTCAAAGACTGGTCTGGGCAGCTCTGGGTTTCCTGTACGGTGTAGGGTGTAGGGTGTAGGGTGTAGGGTGTAGGGTGTAGGGTGTAGGGTGTAGAGTGTATAGTGTATAGTGTAGCTTTTTTGCTTTTAGTATATCGAATGTGCAATACGTGCAGTTGTCTGTAATTAAACCCTGCGCACTAAGGACTGTAATTACTATTATTACCCCAAATTATATCACACACACATTTAGCTATTTACAGTCGTATGAAGCTGGACACCCCTGACAATTTCCATGATTTCCATTTATAAATAATTGGGTGTTTGGATCAGCAATTTCATTTTGATCTATCAAATAACTGATGGACACAGTAATATTTCAGTAGTGAAATGAGGTTAATTGGATTAACAGAAAATGTGCAATATGCATCAAAACGAAATTAGACAGGTGCATAAATTTGGGCCCCAACAGAAAAATCACATCAATATTTAGTAGAGCCTCCTTTTGCTAAAATAACAGCCTCTAGACGCTTCCTATAGCCTCTAATGAGTGTCTGGATTCTGGATGAAGGTATTTTGGACCATTCCTCCTTACAAAACATCTCCAGTTCAGTTAGGTTTGATGGTTGCCGAGCATGGACAGCCCGCTTCAAATCATCCCACAGATTCTCAATGATATTCAGGTCTGGGGACTGGGATGGCCATTCCAGAACATTGTACTTGTTCCTCTGCATAAATGCCCGGGTAGATTTTGAGCAGTGTTTTGGGTCGTTGTCTTGTTGAAATATCCAGCCCCGGTGTAACTTCAACTTTGTGACTGATTCTTCAACATTCTTCCCAAGAATCTGCTGATATTGAGTGGAATCCATGCGACCCTCAACTTTAACAAGATTCCCAGTACCAGCACTGGCCACACAGCCCCACAGCATGATGGAACCGCCACCAAATGTTACTGTGGGTAGCAAGTGTTTTTCTTGGAACTGTCAGGCTCTGGCCATAGAGAGGCCTATTGCTTCTCTATGTAGCTATGGTCAGAGTCTGACAGTGTCGTTCTTTTCTGTTTCTGTGTGGGGTTAGGGTGGATCCCTAATTAGAGGCAGCTGCACTGCATTGTCTCTAATTAGGGATCTTATATATGTTTGTCTGTCTTTCACTCTTGTGTGGGTCGTTGTCGGTATATGTCGCATTCACGGTGAAGGTAAGTGTGCTCATTTGTTACGTTCCGTTCAAGTCGTGTTTGTTTCGGGTAACGTGACGTTTTTGTAGGTGGTGTTTTGTATTGGTGTTGTATAGTTCATTCCTGGTTGGTTATGTTATACATAGTATAAATAAATCATTATGTTGAACTATAATCCCTACACTGTGTCTTGGTCTCTCCACACACACAACTGTAACAGGAACGCTGTGTTCTTTTGCCGCCATGCATAACGCCAGTTGTTATGACCAAATAACTCAATCTTTGTTTCATCAGTCCACAGCACCTTATTCCAAAATGAAGCTGGCTAGGGTTAACCCTTCCAAATGTGCATTTGCATACCTCAAGCGACTCTGTTTGTGGCGTGTGTGCAGAAAAGGCTTCTTCCGCATCACTCTCCCGTACAGCTTCTCCTTGTGCAAAGTGCGCTGAATTGTTGAACGATGCACAGTGACACCATCTGCAGCAAGATGATGTTGTAGGTCTTTGGAGGTGGTCTGTGGGCTGTTTTTGACCGTTCTCACCATCCTTCACCTTTGCCTCTCCGATATTTTACTTGGCCACTTCTGGCCTTAACAAGAACTGTGCCTGTGGTCTTCCATTTCCTCACTATGTTCCTCACAGTGGACACTGACAGCTTACATCTCTGCAATAGCTTTTTATAGCCTTCCCCTAAACCATAATGTTGAACAATCTTTGTTTTCAGGTCATTTGAGAGTTGTTTTGAGGCCCCCATGTTGCCACTCTTCAGAGGAGAGTCAAAGAGAACAACAACTTGCAATTGGCCACCTTAAATACCTTTTCTCATGATTGGATGCACTTGTCTATGAAGTTCAAGGCTTAATGAGCTCACCAAACCAATTGTGTGTTTCAATTAATCAGTGCTAAGTAGTTACAGGTATTCAAATCAACAGAATGACAAGGGTGCCCAAATTTTTGCATAGCCTATTTTTCACATCTGATTTAATTTCATACAACTTAATATTGCTACACTAAAAATCTTTGTCTGTGTCACGTAATGTGGCGGGACGCTGACGTTCGCTGGAGGTGGCGGGACGCTGACCTTCACTGGAGGTGGCGGGACGCTGACCTTCGCTGGAGGTGGCGGGACGCTGACCTTCGCTGGAGGTGGCGGGACGCTGACCTTCACTGGAGGTGGCGGGACGCTGACCTTCGCTGGAGGTGCTCGTCTGTCCATTAGCCTCAGCACTAGTACCTGTCGGCGCTCAAAGTCCCTCTCTTCCTCTATCTCCCGGAGGAGTGGGTCCTTCTGAGCCTCCAGCGGAAGCGCAACCCAGGCTCTCCACCACCTCGTCTGCTCCTCCTCCGGGTATTTATAGAACCCCTCAGGCTTCTCCCGATCCTGATCTGTGGGCAGATGAAGTGGTGGGCGATTCCCCGTCTTCAGCCTCTCCGGGCTCTGGCTGCACACTGATGGTGTGGTGCTCACAGCCACAACGGACCTTTGCTTCTCCATCCTCCTCCATTGCTTCATGAACCTACCCCTGTCCTCAGGCTTCACCCTAGGCCACGTGGGAATAGGTACTGGCGTGAACCCCTCTCTCTCCCTCTCTCCCCAGTCGCGCTGCTTGGTCTCGCAGTGGTGGGTTGTTCTGTCACGTAATGGGGGTTGGAGAGACCAAGACGCAGCGCAGGGATAGTTCGACATTATTTTTATTTTACTATGTATAACACAACAACACTATACTGTGTAAAATCGAAACCAAAAGACGAACTAAAGACACATGAAAAAAGACTAACGACACGTTCACGCTACATACACGAAAATCAACGGACGTCAAACAAAAACACCACTTACTTCACCGTGACTGCGACATACATCGATATGTAACGATAACAACCCACACCAAAGTGAAGGACAGACTCAACATATATGGGATCCCTAATTAGAGACAATGGTTAGCAGCTGCCTCTAATTAGGGATCCACCCAAAACCCACAAAGAAACAGAAAAGAACGACACTGTCAGACTCTGACCATAACTACATAGAGAAGCCTATTTACTTATCTATGGCCAGAGCCTGACAGTCTGGACAATACCCCAGTACTCAGCTGTATAGAAAATGAATGGCATGCCACTGTGATCATTTTCTGTGACGACAGAGTAAATTATTATGCAGCCTCAGAGGGGTGCCCAAACTTTTTCATACGACTGTAAGTATCTCTTCCTGTCATTTACCTGTACAGTTTGTGTAACCATGCAAAATATTCACTTACCTGTTCATTTAGCCAGTCTGTCTATTAAGTAAACTATTATTACCCTCGCTCATATCATACGCACTTTTAGCTACTGAAGTATTTCTCTGCCATCGACCTGTATAGTATAGTTAACCATCCAACATCCACCAATGTATAGTGTACATATTCAGCCAACCACCCATACTATGCAATGTCTTTTTATAGCTTTTTTTTTGCACTCCAGATATCTTGTATTTCTATAATTTGTCATACTGCCGCTATATGTATCATGTACCGTGTATCTGTCTTTTGTGTATTTTCGTTCTGGCATTTTGCACCTGCCCTATGTTTTGTTGTAGCTGCTTGACAAATAAATTTCCCCTTGTGGATCAAAAAAGTATCTACCTACCTACCTACCTACCTACCTACCTACCTACCTACCTACCTACCTACCTACCTACCTACCTACCTACCTACCTACCTACCTAGAGGGTAGGGTGTATAGTGTAGGGTGTAGGGGGTAGGGTGTAGTGTATGGCTTACCATCCTGTCTAAGGGTTTCGAAGCCTGGTCTGGGCAGCGCTGGGTTTCCTGTACGGTGTAGGGTGTAGGGTGTAGGGTATGGCTTACCATCCTGTCTGAGGGTTTCGAAGCCTGGTCTGGGCAGCGCTGGGTTTCCTGTACGGTGTAGGGTGTAGGGGGTAGGGTGTAGTGTATGGCTTACCATCCTGTCTGAGGGTTTCGAAGCCTGGTCTGGGCAGCGCTGGGTTTCCTGTACGGTGTAGGGTGTAGGGGGTAGGGTGTAGTGTATGGCTTACCATCCTGTCTGAGGGTTTCGAAGCCTGGTCTGGGCAGCGCTGGGTTTCCTGAGCTCACGATGCGAACACGCTCACTGCTGTTCATACGCTTATACTTGTTATCCACCCTGCTGACAAACTACACACACACTGCACTTTACTTCGGAAATGTGTGTGTGTGTGTTTGTGTGTGTGTATGTGTGTCTATTTTACCTGTAGTATCTGTGTGATGAAGACACTGGCTCTGGACATGCGAGGGCTTGATTTGGGGTCTGGGGACGAGCTGGACTCTTCAGGCTGTAAGCATAAACAACAACAATAACAACAGTAACATAGGTAGGGTAAACATATTTACATGTAGTTAGTTCACAGTTAGGGTTATTAAAGGGTTAGGGTTATTACAGTGTTAGGGTTAGGGCTATTTAAGGGTTAGGGTTATTACAGTGTTAGGGTTAGGGCTATTTAAGGGTTAGGGTTATTACAGTGTTAGGGTAAGGGTTATTACAGTGTTAGGGTTATTATAGCGTTCGGTTTGGGTTATTAAAGGGTTAATGGTTAGGGTTATTACAGTGTTAGTGTTATTAAATGGTTAAGGGTTAGGGTTATTACAGTGCTAGGGTTATTACAGCGTTAGGGTTAGTGTTATTAAAGGGTTAAGGGTTATTACAGTGTTAGGGTTAGGGTTATTAAAGGGTTAAGGGTTATTACAGTGTTAGGGTTAGGGTTATTAAAGGGTAAAGGGTTATTAGTGTTAGAGTTATTACAGTGTTAGGGTTAGGGTTATTAAAGGGTTAAGAGTTATTACAGTGTTAGGGTTAGGGTTATTAAAGGGTTAAGGGTTATTACAGTGTTAGGGTTGATAAAGGGTTAAGGGTTAAGGGTTATTACAGTGTTAGGGTTATTAAAGGGTCAGGGTTAGGGGATTTAAAGGGTTAAGGGTTATTACAGTGTTAGGGTTATTACAGTGTTAGGGTTATTACAGTGTTAGGGTTATTACAGTGTTAGGGTTAGGATTATTACAGTGTTAGGGTTATTACAGTGTTAGGGTTATTACAGTGTTAGGGTTATTACAGTGTTAGGGTTATTACAGTGTTAGGGTTAGGGTTGTTACAGTGTCAGGGTTATTACAGTGTTAGGGTTATTACAGTGTTAGGGTTAGGATTATTACAGTGTTAGGGTTATTACAGTGTTAGGGTTATTACAGTGTTAGGGTTAGGGTTGTTACAGTGTCAGGGTTATTACAGTGTTAGGGTTATTACAGTGTTAGGGTTAGGGTTGTTACAGTGTCAGGGTTATTACAGTGTTAGGGTTATTACAGGGTTAGGGTTCTTAAAAGGTTAAGGGTTACGGGTTAATACAGTGTTAGGGTTATTACAGGGTTAGGGTTATTACAGTGTTAGTGTTAGGGTTGTTAAAGGGTTAAGGGTTATTACAGTGTTAGGGTTATTACAGTGTTAGGGTTATTACAGGGTTAAGGGTTATTACAGTGTTAGTGTTAGGGTTGTTAAAGGGTTAAGGGTTATTACAGTGTTAGGGTTATTACAGTGTTAGGGTTATTACAGGGTTAAGGGTTATTACAGGGTTAGGGTTATTAAAGGGTTAAGGGTTATTACAGTGTTAGGGTTATTACAGGGTTAGGGTTATTACAGTGTTAGGGTTATTACAGGGTTAGGGTTATTACAGGGTTAGGGTTATTAAAGGGTTAAGGGTTATTACAGTGTTAGGGTTATTACAGGGTTAGGGTTATTACAGTGTTAGGGTTATTACAGTGTTAGAGTTATTACCGGGTTAAGGGTTATTAAAGGGTTATTACAGTGTTAGGGTTATTACAGGGCTAAGGGTTATTACAGGGTTAGGGTTATTAAAGGGTTAAGGGTTATTACAGTGTTAGGGTTATTACAGGGTTAGCGTTATTACAGTGTTAGGGTTATTACAGGGTTAGGGTTATTACAGGGTTAGGGTTATTACAGGGTTAGGGTTATTACAGTGTTAGAGTTATTACAGGGTTAGGGTTATTAAAGGGTTAAGGGTTATTACAGTGTTAGAGTTATTACCGGGTTAAGGGTTATTAAAGGTTAAGGGTTATTAAAGGGTTAAGGGTTATTACAGTGTTAGGGTTATTACAGTGTTAGGGTTATTACAGTGTTAGTGTTAGGGTTATTAAAGGGTTAAGGGTTATTACAGTGTTAGGGTTATTACAGTGTTAGGGTTATTAAAGGGTTAGTGTTAGGGTTATTAAAGGGTTAGGGTTATTACAGTGTTAGTGTTAGGGTTATTAAAGGGTTAGTGTTAGGGTTATTACAGTGTTAGGGTTATTACAGTGTTAGGGTTATTACAGTTTTAGGGTTATTACAGTGTTAGGGTTATCAAAGGGTTAGGGTTATTACAGTTTTAGGGTTATTACAGGGTTAGGGTTATTACAGGTTAAGGGTTATTACAGTGTTAGGGTTATTAAAGGGTTAAGGGTTATTACAGTTTTAGGGTTATTACAGGGTTAGGGTTATTAAAGGTTAAGGGTTATTACAGTGTTAGGGTTATTACAGGGTTAGGGTTATTACAGTGTTAGGGTTATTACAGTGTTAGGGTTATTACAGGGTTAGGGTTATTACAGTGTTAGGGTTATTACAGGGTTAGGGTTATTACAGTGTTAGGGTTATTACAGGGTTAGGGTTATTAAAGGTTAAGGGTGAGGTAATTTAGGACAGGATTCAATCTGATCGTCCCCCTTTCCGGGCTTTGCACCTTTAAAGGCAATGTTCCCACATTCATGTTAAACGCTGCATTTCTCGGCTCAATCGGAAATTCCCTTTCATCCTAATAGTACCAATCATTAAAGGACCATCAAGAAACGGCATCATTTTGAAAACCTTGTTTTGATCGTAATGAAAATGTAGTACTTTTTCAAGCATCTAGTTACCTACATAAAAACACAATTTACCATGACTTCTGTGTTAAAATGGGGGAATTAAAAATAATCTCTCTTTTGTATAGTCATGCTGAAAATGTGGACTCTTATAGTGAAAAAAAAGGGCGGAGGGGATGAGTGAGCCAATTGGAAGCTGGGGATGATTAGGTGGGCATGATGGGTAACATCCCATCCAAAAGAGGCACCCTACACAGGGCAATGTCCCCAATCACTGCCATGGGGCATTGGGATATATGGTTGTTTTTTTATCAGAGGAAAGAGTGCCTTCTACTGGCCCTTCAAAACCATCTGCTGTCCCATCCAGGACCTACCCTGCTTAGCTTCAGAGGCAAGCCAGCAATGAGATGCAGGCTGGTATGCTGGTGGCCTACAGCAGCACCCCAAAAGAAGAGACAGGTGAACTTACAACAATTCAACAACATTTCACATGAGATCCTCTCTAAGCTTTAGATGATTATGGTTCTGAATATAAACAGCAACACCTCCCCATAGGCATTCCTGTCTTTTCTGTAGATGTTATATCCTTGTATTGCTACTGCTGTATCATCAAAGGAATTATCTAAGTGAGTTTCAGAGACAGACAGTATTTCAATGTAATCCAATGTTATTACATATATTAACATGGACTATTCTTAGCCCTTTCCTGTGTAGCTTATCAGAGATAGAAAAACAATGTTTAGCTATTAATCAGTCAATCAGGCACTTGTGAGTGTCAGTTGGTGTATGTGTGTGTATATACAGCACCAGTCAAAAGTTTGGACACACCAACTCATTCCATGTCTTTATTTTGACTATTTTCTACATTGTAGAATAATAGTGAAGACATAAAAACTATTAAATAACACATATGGAATCATGTAGTAACCAAAAAAGTGTTAAACAAATAAAAAATTACCAGGACGTGCCCTCAAAGCTCATCACTAAGCTAAGGATCCTGGGACTGAACACCTCCTTCTGCAACTGGATCCTGGACTTCCTGACGGGCCGCCCCCAGGTGGTAAGGGTAGGTAACAACACATCTGATCCTCAACACGGGGTCCCCTCAGGGGTACGTGCTCAGTCCCCTCCTGTACTCCCTGTTCACCCATGACAACATGGCCAGGCACGACTCCAACACCATCATCAAGTTAGCCGATGACACAACAGTGATAGGCTTGATCACTAAACAGCCTATCGGGAAGAGGTCAGAGACCTCCTGGCTGTGTGGTGCCAGGAAAACAACCTCTCCCGCAACGATATCAATGTCACGTTGCATATTAACGGGACGAGAAGCGGAGCGTTGGTAGAGTGACATCTGTTTTATTTAACTTGTATAACACTGACAGGTACCAAAAAATAAACAAGGAGAGTAATACAAAAGTGACTGACGTGATACAAACACATACAAGAACCCAGGTGACAAACACAGGAACTTAAATAGAATCCCCAATTAGAGACAATACGAGACAGCTGTCTCTAATTGGGGATGGAAATCAAACCACCACAAAAGACACCCTGTGAGAACTGCCAAGCTCTAACGGCGGCCCTCCAACTCCCCACTAGAGGGAGCCAGAGACAATGCCACAGTCCGAACCTGACAATCAAGACAAAGGAGATGATTGTGGACTACAGGAAAAGGCGGGCCGAACAGGCCCCCGTTAACATAGATGGGGCTGTAGTGGATAATAAAGAAAACAACAAATGAAAGAAACAGAGACAGTACCGTGAACTGAACACATACAAACATGAATAGAATCCCCAGTTGGAGACTCAAGACAACTGCCTCTAGAGGGAGTCAGAGAACTGGCCTCAGTCAGGCCCTTACAAACCCTGGTGTTGCAAGCGCAATGCTCTACCATCTGAGCTACACAGGACTATGTATACAAAGTCATTTCAACTCTACCTACATCTACATATTAACTCAATAACCTCACATAACCGGTGCCTCCTCACATTGACTCTGTACTGGTACCCCTGTATATAGTCTCCTCACATTGACTCTGTACTGGTACTTCCTGTATATAGTCTCCTCACATTGACTCTGTACTGGTACTTCCTGTATATAGCCTCCTCATATTGACTCTGTACTGGTACTTCCTGTATATAGCCTCCTCACATTGACTCTGTACTGGTACTTCCTGTATATAGCCTCCTCACATTGACTCTGTACTGGTACCACCTGTATATAGTCTCCTCACATTGACTCTGTACTGGTACTTCCTGTATATAGTCTCCTCACATTGACTCTGTACTGGTACTTCCTGTATATAGCCTCCTCACATTGACTCTGTACTGGTACTTCCTGTATATAGCCTACTCACATTGACTCTGTACTGGTACCACCTGTATATAGCCTCCTCACATTGACTCTGTACTGGTACCCCTGTATATAGCCTCCTCACATTGACTCTGTACTGGTACCACCTGTATATAGCCTCCTCACATTGACTCTGTACTGGTACCACCTGTATATAGCCTCCTCACATTGACTCTGTACTGGTACCACCTGCATATAGCCCCCTCACATTGACTCTGTACTGGTACTTCCTGTATATAGCCTCCTCACATTGACTCTGTACTGGTACCACCTGTATATAGCCTCCTCACATTGACTCTGTACTGGTACCCCTGTATATAGTCTCCTCACATTGACTCTGTACTGGTACCACCTGTATATAGTCTCCTCACATTGACTCTGTACTGGTACCACCTGCATATAGCCCCCTCACATTGACTCTGTACTGGTACTTCCTGTATATAGCCTCCTCACATTGACTCTGTACTGGTACCACCTGTATATAGCCTCCTCACATTGACTCTGTACTGGTACCCCTGTATATAGCCTCCTCACATTGACTCTGTACTGGTACTTCCTGTATATAGCCTCCTCACATTGACTCTGTACTGGTACCACCTGTATACAGCCTCCTCACATTGACTCTGTACTGGTACCACCTGTATATAGTCTCCTCACATTGACTCTGTACTGGTACCACCTGTATATAGCCTCCTCACATTGACTCTGTACTGGTACTTCCTGTATATAGCCTCCTCACATTGACTCTGTACTGGTACCCCTGTATATAGCCTCCTCACATTGACTCTGTACTGGTACTTCCTGTATATAGCCTCCTCACATTGACTCTGTACTGGTACCACCTGTATATAGTCTCCTCACATTGACTCTGTACTGGTACCACCTGTATATAGCCTCCTCACATTGACTCTGTACTGGTACTTCCTGTATATAGCCTCCTCACATTGACTCTGTACTGGTACTTCCTGTATATAGCCTCCTCACATTGACTCTGTACTGGTACTTCCTGTATATAACCTCCTCACATTGACTCTGTACCGGTACCACCTGTATATAGCCTCCTCACATTGACTCTGTACTGGTACCCCTGTATATAGTCTCCTCACATTGACTCTGTACTGGTACCACCTGTATATAGCCTCCTCACATTGACTCTGTACTGGTACCACCTGTATATAGCCTCCTCACATTGACTCTGTACTGGTACCACCTGTATATAGCCTCCTCACATTGACTCTGTACTGGTACCACCTGTATATAACCTCCTCACATTGACTCTGTACTGGTACCACCTGTATATAGCCTCCTCACATTGACTCTGTACTGGTACTTCCTGTATTTAGCCTCCTCACATTGACTCTGTACTGGTACCACCTGTATATAGCCTCCTCACATTGACTCTGTACTGGTACTTCCTGTATATAGCCTCCTCACATTGACTCTTTACTAGTACTTCCTGTATATAGCCTCCTCACATTGACTCTGTATTGGTGCCCCCTGTATATAGCCTCCTCACATTGACTCTGTACTGTTACCACCTGTATATAGCCTCCTCACATTGACTCTTTACTAGTACTTCCTGTATATAGCATCCTCACATTGACTCTGTACTGGTACTTCCTGTATATAGCCTCCTCACATTGACTCTGTACTGGTACTTCCTGTATATAGCCTCCTCATATTGACTCTGTACTGGTACTTCCTGTATATAGCCTCCTCACATTGACTCTGTACTGGTACTTCCTGTATATAGCCTCCTCACATTGATTCTGTACTGGTACCACCTGTATATAGTCTCCTCACATTGACTCTGTACTGGTACTTCCTGTATATAGTCTCCTCACATTGACTCTGTACTGGTACTTCCTGTATATAGCCTCCTCACATTGACTCTGTACTGGTACTTCCTGTATATAGCCTACTCACATTGACTCTGTACTGGTACCACCTGTATATAGCCTCCTCACATTGACTCTGTACTGGTACCCCTGTATATAGCCTCCTCACATTGACTCTGTACTGGTACCACCTGTATATAGCCTCCTCACATTGACTCTGTACTGGTACCACCTGTATATAGCCTCCTCACATTGACTCTGTACTGGTACCACCTGCATATAGCCCCCTCACATTGACTCTGTACTGGTACTTCCTGTATATAGCCTCCTCACATTGACTCTGTACTGGTACCACCTGTATATAGCCTCCTCACATTGACTCTGTACTGGTACCCCTGTATATAGTCTCCTCACATTGACTCTGTACTGGTACCACCTGTATATAGTCTCCTCACATTGACTCTGTACTGGTACCACCTGCATATAGCCCCCTCACATTGACTCTGTACTGGTACTTCCTGTATATAGCCTCCTCACATTGACTCTGTACTGGTACCACCTGTATATAGCCTCCTCACATTGACTCTGTACTGGTACCCCTGTATATAGCCTCCTCACATTGACTCTGTACTGGTACTTCCTGTATATAGCCTCCTCACATTGACTCTGTACTGGTACCACCTGTATACAGCCTCCTCACATTGACTCTGTACTGGTACCACCTGTATATAGTCTCCTCACATTGACTCTGTACTGGTACCACCTGTATATAGCCTCCTCACATTGACTCTGTACTGGTACTTCCTGTATATAGCCTCCTCACATTGACTCTGTACTGGTACCCCTGTATATAGCCTCCTCACATTGACTCTGTACTGGTACTTCCTGTATATAGCCTCCTCACATTGACTCTGTACTGGTACCACCTGTATATAGTCTCCTCACATTGACTCTGTACTGGTACCACCTGTATATAGCCTCCTCACATTGACTCTGTACTGGTACTTCCTGTATATAGCCTCCTCACATTGACTCTGTACTGGTACTTCCTGTATATAGCCTCCTCACATTGACTCTGTACTGGTACTTCCTGTATATAACCTCCTCACATTGACTCTGTACCGGTACCACCTGTATATAGCCTCCTCACATTGACTCTGTACTGGTACCCCTGTATATAGTCTCCTCACATTGACTCTGTACTGGTACCACCTGTATATAGCCTCCTCACATTGACTCTGTACTGGTACCACCTGTATATAGCCTCCTCACATTGACTCTGTACTGGTACCACCTGTATATAGCCTCCTCACATTGACTCTGTACTGGTACCACCTGTATATAACCTCCTCACATTGACTCTGTACTGGTACCACCTGTATATAGCCTCCTCACATTGACTCTGTACTGGTACTTCCTGTATTTAGCCTCCTCACATTGACTCTGTACTGGTACCACCTGTATATAGCCTCCTCACATTGACTCTGTACTGGTACTTCCTGTATATAGCCTCCTCACATTGACTCTTTACTAGTACTTCCTGTATATAGCCTCCTCACATTGACTCTGTATTGGTGCCCCCTGTATATAGCCTCCTCACATTGACTCTGTACTGTTACCACCTGTATATAGCCTCCTCACATTGACTCTTTACTAGTACTTCCTGTATATAGCATCCTCACATTGACTCTGTACTGGTACTTCCTGTATATAGCCTCCTCACAATGACTCTGTACTGGTACCACAAGTATATAGCCTCCACACATTGACTCTGTACTGGTACTTCCTGAATATAGCCTCCTCACATTGACTCTGTACTGGTACCACCTGTATATAGCCCCCTCACATTGACTCTGTACTGGTACCCCTGTATATAGCCTCCTCACATTGACTCTGTACCGGTACTTCCTGTATATAGCCTCCTCACATTGACTCTGTACTGGTACCACCTGTATATAGCCTTCTCACATTGACTCTGTACTGGTACCACCTGTATATAGCCTCCTCACATTGACTCTGTACTGGTACCCCTGTATATAGTCTCCTCACATTGACTCTGTACTGGTACCACCTGTATATAGCCTTCTCACATTGACTCTGTACTGGTACCACCTGTATATAGCCTCCTCACATTGACTCTGTACTGGTACCACCTGTATATAGCCTCCTCACATTGACTCTGTACTGGTACCACCTGTATATAGCCTCCTCACATTGACTCTTTACTGGTACCACCTGTATATAGCCTCCTCACATTGACTCTGTACTGGTACCACCGGTATACAGCCTCCTCACATTTACCCTGTACTGGTACCACCTGTATATAGCCTCCTCACAATGACTCTGTACTGGTACCACCTGTATATAGCCTCCTCACATTGACTCTGTACTGGTACCACCTGTATATAGCCTCCTCACATTGACTCTGTACTGGTACCACCTGTATATAGACTCCTCACATTGACTCTGTACTGGTACTTCCTGTATATAGCCTCCTCACATTGACTCTGTACTGGTACCACCTGTATATATCCTCCTCACATTGATTCTGTACTGGTACCTCCTGTATATAGCCTCCTCACATTGACTCTGTACTGGTACTTCCTGTATATAGCCTCCTCACATTGACTCTGTACTGGTACTTCCTGTATATAGCCTCCTCACATTGACTCTGTACTGGTACCACCTGTATATAGCCTCCTCACATTGACTCTGTACTGGTACCACCTGTATATAGCCTCCTCACATTGACTCTGTACTGGTACCATCTGTATATAGACTCCTCACATTGACTCTGTACTGGTACTTCCTGCATATAGCCTCCTCACATTGACTCTGTACTGGTACCACCTGTATATAGCCTCCTCACATAGTCTCTGTACTGGTACCCCTGTATATAGCCCCCTCACATTGACTCTGTACTGCTACCCCTGTATATAGCCTCCTCACATTGACTCTGTACTGGTACTTCCTGTATATAGCCTCCTCACATTGACTCTGTACTGGTACCCCTGTATATAGTCTCCTCACATTGACTCTGTACTGGTACCACCTGTATATAGCCTCCTCACATTGACTCTGTACTGGTACCACCTGTATATAGCCTCCTCACATTGACTCTGTACTGGTACCACCTGTATATAGCCTCCTCACATTGACTCTGTACTGGTACCACCTGTATATAGCCTCCTCACATTGACTCTTTACTGGTACCACCTGTATATAGCCTCCTCACATTGACTTTGTACTGGTACCACCGGTATACAGCCTCCTCACATTTACCCTGTACTGGTACCACCTGTATATAGCCTCCTCACAATGACTCTGTACTGGTACCACCTGTATATAGCCTCCTCACATTGACTCTGTACTGGTACCACCTGTATATAGCCTCCTCACATTGACTCTGTACTGGTACCACCTGTATATAGACTCCTCACATTGACTCTGTACTGGTACCACCTGTATATAGCCTCCTCACATTGACTCTGTACTGGTACCACCTGTATATAGCCTCCTCACATTGATTCTGTACTGGTACTTCCTGTATATAGCCTCCTCACATTGACTCTGTACTGGTACTTCCTGTATATAGCCTCCTCACATTGACTCTGTACTGGTACTTCCTGTATATAGCCTCCTCACATTGACTCTGTACTGGTACCACCTGTATATAGCCTCCTCACATTGACTCTGTACTGGTACCACCTGTATATAGCCTCCTCACATTGACTCTTTACTAGTACTTCCTGTATATAGCCTCCTCACATTGACTCTGTACTGGTACCGCCTGTATATAGCCTCCTCACATTGACTCTTTACTAGTACTTCCTGTATATAGCCTCCTCACATTGACTCTGTACTGGTACCGCCTGTATATAGCCCCCTCACATTGACTCTGTACTGGTACTTCCTGTATATAGCCTCCTCACATTGACTCTGTACTGGTACCACCTGCATATAGCTTCCACACATTGACTCTGTAATGGTACTTCCTGTATATAGCCTCCTCACATTGACTCTGTACTGGTACTTCCTGTATATAGCCTCCTCACATTGACTCTGTACTGGTACCACCTGTATATAGCCTCCACACATTGACTCTGTACTGGTACTTCCTGTATATAGCAACCTCACATTGACTCTGTACTGGTACCACATGTATATAGCCTCCTCACATTGACTCTGTACTGGAACTTCCTGTATATAGCCTCCTCACATTGACTCTGTACTGGTACCACCTGTATATAGCCTCCTCACATTGACTCTGTACTGGTACCACCTGTATATAGCCTCCTCACATTGACTCTGTACTGGTACCACCTGTATATAGCCTCCTCACATTGACTCTGTACTGGTACCACCTGTATATAGCCTCCTCACATTGACTCTGTACTGGTACCACCTGTATATAGCCTCCTCACATTGACTCTTTACTGGTACCACCTGTATATAGCCTCCTCACATTGACTTTGTACTGGTACCACCGGTATACAGCCTCCTCACATTTACCCTGTACTGGTACCACCTGTATATAGCCTCCTCACAATGACTCTGTACTGGTACCACCTGTATATAGCCTCCTCACATTGACTCTGTACTGGTACCACCTGTATATAGCCTCCTCACATTGACTCTGTACTGGTACCACCTGTATATAGACTCCTCACATTGACTCTGTACTGGTACTTCCTGTATATAGCCTCCTCACATTGACTCTGTACTGGTACCACCTGTATATAGCCTCCTCACATTGATTCTGTACTGGTACTTCCTGTATATAGCCTCCTCACATTGACTCTGTACTGGTACTTCCTGTATATAGCCTCCTCACATTGACTCTGTACTGGTACTTCCTGTATATAGCCTCCTCACATTGACTCTGTACTGGTACCACCTGTATATAGCCTCCTCACATTGACTCTGTACTGGTACTTCCTGTATATAGCCTCCTCACATTGACTCTGTACTGGTACTTCCTGTATATAGCCTCCTCACATTGACTCTGTACTGGTACCACCTGTATATAGCCTCCTCACATTGACTCTGTACTGGTACTTCCTGTATATAGTCTCCTCACATTGACTCTGTACTGGTACTTCCTGTATATAGCCTCCTCACATTGACTCTTTACTAGTACTTCCTGTATATAGCCTCCTCACATTGACTCTGTACTGGTACCACCTGTATATAGCCTCCTCACATTGACTCTGTACTGGTACCACCTGTATATAGCCTCCTCACATTGACTCTGTACTGGTACCACCTGTATATAGCCTCCTCACATTGACTCTTTACTGGTACCACCTGTATATAGCCTCCTCACATTGACTTTGTACTGGTACCACCGGTATACAGCCTCCTCACATTTACCCTGTACTGGTACCACCTGTATATAGCCTCCTCACAATGACTCTGTACTGGTACCACCTGTATATAGCCTCCTCATATTGACTCTGTACTGGTACCACCTGTATATAGCCTCCTCACATTGACTCTGTACTGGTACCACCTGTATATAGACTCCTCACATTGACTCTGTACTGGTACTTCCTGTATATAGCCTCCTCACATTGACTCTGTACTGGTACCACCTGTATATAGCCTCCTCACATTGATTCTGTACTGGTACTTCCTGTATATAGCCTCCTCACATTGACTCTGTACTGGTACTTCCTGTATATAGCCTCCTCACATTGACTCTGTACTGGTACTTCCTGTATATAGCCTCCTCACATTGACTCTGTACTGGTACCACCTGTATATAGCCTCCTCACATTGACTCTGTACTGGTACTTCCTGTATATAGCCTCCTCACATTGACTCTGTACTGGTACTTCCTGTATATAGCCTCCTCACATTGACTCTGTACTGGTACCACCTGTATATAGCCTCCTCACATTGACTCTGTACTGGTACTTCCTGTATATAGTCTCCTCACATTGACTCTGTACTGGTACTTCCTGTATATAGCCTCCTCACATTGACTCTTTACTAGTACTTCCTGTATATAGCCTCCTCACATTGACTCTGTACTGGTACCGCCTGTATATAGCCCCCTCACATTGACTCTGTACTGGTACTTCCTGTATATAGCCTCCTCACATTGACTCTGTACTGGTACCACCTGCATATAGCTTCCACACATTGACTCTGTACTGGTACTTCCTGTATATAGCCTCCTCACATTGACTCTGTACTGGTACTTCCTGTATATAGCCTCCTCACATTGACTCTGTACTGGTACCACCTGTATATAGCCTCCACACATTGACTCTGTACTGGTACTTCCTGTATATAGCCTCCTCACATTGACTCTGTACTGGTACCACCTGTATATAGCCTCCTCACATTGACTCTGTACTGGTACCCCTGTATATAGCCTCCTCACATTGACTCTGTACTGGTACCCCTGTATATAGTCTCCTCACATTGACTCTGTACTGGTACCACCTGTATATAGCCTCCTCACATTGACTCTGTACTGGTACCACCTGTATATAGCCTCCTCACATTGACTCTGTACTGGTACCACCTTTATATATCCTCCTCACATTGACTCTGTACTGGTACCACCTGTATATAGCCTCCTCACATTGACTCTTTACTGGTACCACCTGTATATAGCCTCCTCACATTGACTCTGTACTGGTACCACCGGTATACAGCCTCCTCACATTTACCCTGTACTGGTACCACCTGTATATAGCCTCCTCACATTGACTCTGTACTGGTACCACCTGTATATAGCCTCCTCACATTGACTCTGTACTGGTACCACCTGTATATAGCCTCCTCACATTGACTCTGTACTGGTACCACCTGTATATAACCTCCTCACATTGACTCTGTACTGGTACCACCTGTATATAGCCTCCTCACATTGATTCTGTACTGGTACCACCTGTATATAGCCTCCTCACATTGACTCTGTACTGGTACTTCCTGTATATATTCTTCTCACATTGACTCTGTACTGGTACTTCCTGTATATAGCCTCCTCACATTGACTCTGTACTGGTACCACCTGTATATAGACTCCTCACATTGACTCTGTACTGGTACTTCCTGTATATAGCCTCCTCACATTGACTCTGTACTGGTACAACCTGTATATAGTCTCCTCACATTGACTCTGTACTGGTACCACCTGTATATAGCCTCCTCACATTGACTCTGTACTGCTACCACCTGTATATAGCCTCCTCACATTGACTCTGTACTGGTACTTCCTGTATATAGCCTCCTCACATTGACTCTGTACTGGTACTTCCTGTATATAGCCTCCTCACATTGACTCTGTACTGGTACTTCCTGTATATAGCCTCCTCACATTGACTCTGTACTGGTACCACCTGTATATAGCCTCCTCACATTGACTCTGTACTGGTACCACCTGTATATAGCCTCCTCACATTGACTCTGTACTGGTACCACCTGTATATAGCCTCCTCACATTGACTCTGTACTGGTACCACCTGTATATAGCCTCCTCACATTGACTCTGTACTGGTACGCCTGTATATAGTCTCCTCACATTGACTCTGTTCTGGTACACCTGTATATAGTCTCCTCACATTGACTCTGTACTGGTACTTCCTGTATATAGCCTCCTCACATTGACTCTGTACTGGTACACCTGTATATAGAATCCTCACATTGACTCTGTACTGGTACCACCTGTATATAGCCTCCTCACATTGACTCTGTACTGGTACCACCTGTATATAGCCTCCTCACATTGACTCTGTACTGGTACCCCCTGTATATAGCCTCCTCACATTGACTCTGTACTGGTACCACCTGTATATAGCCTCCTCCAATTGACTCTGTACTGGTACTTCCTGTATATAGCCTCCTCACATTGACTCTGTACTGGTACTTCCTGTATATAGTCTCCTCACATTGACTCTGTACTGGTACCACCTGTATATAGCCTCCTCACATTGACTCTGTACTGGTACCCCTGTATATAGTCTCCTCACATTGACTCTGTACTGGTACCACCTGTATATAGCCTCCTCACATTGACTCTGTACTGGTACTTCCTGTATATAGCCTCCTCACATTGACTCTGTACTGGTACTTCCTGTATATAGCCTCCTCACATTGACTCTGAACTGGTACTTCCTGTATATAGCCTCCTCACATTGACTCTGTACTGGTACTTCCTGTATATAGCCTCCTCACATTGACTCTGTACTGGTACCCCTGTATATAACCTCCTCACATTGACTCTGGACTGGTACTTCCTGTATATAGCCTCCTCACATTGACTCTGTACTGGTACTTCCTGTATATAGTCTCCTCACATTGACTCTGTACTGGCACTTCCTGTATATAGCCTCCTCACATTGACTCTGTACTGGTACTTCCTGTATATAGCCTCCTCACATTGACTCTGTACTGGTACTTCCTGTATATAGCCTCCTCACATTGACTCTGCACTGGTACTTCCTGTATATAGCCTCCTCACATTGACTCTGTACTGGTACTTCCTGTATACAGCCTCCTCACATTGACTCTGTACTGGTACTTCCTGTATGTAGCCTCCTCACATTTATATAATACTGTTATTCCAGGTGACTACCTCATGAAGCTGGTTGAGAGAATGCCAAGAGTTTGATACAACTGACAGACTACTAACATGCAGTCCTGAGTGAATGACTACGTAAGTTAAGTCCAAGAATTAATTAATGATATAACAACTGTACATGAACATGTAAATACTGACCTGAATGAATAAATAAGTCCTGAGTGAATGAGTGATTACAGACCAGAGTTACTCACGGATGGATGCATAATTGTTAAACTAGGTCCTAACACCCCAACAGTTCCAGGTCTATGTTGTCGATGGCACGGCATCACAGACTGGTAGAAGGTATGCAGTAGTTTACTGCACACGTTGAAGGACCTGAGCCTCCTCAGAAAGTAGAGTCGGCTCTGGCCCTTTTTGTACAGGGCCCCGGTGTTACCGGCCCATTCCAGCCTGTTGTCAATATGTACTCCCAGGAACTTGTATGACCCAACCATTTCCACATCCATCCCCTGTATAGGGACTGCAGTCAGCTGAAGTCCACCACCATCTCCTTTGTTTTGCTGATGTTGAGCTGAAGGTGGTTCTGCTCACACCACAACACAAAGTCAATGATTGTGCTCCTGTACTCCTCCTCCTGCCCACCCCTGATGAAGCCTACAATTGCGGAGTCATCCGAGAACATCTGTAGGTGGAATGTTTCAGAGTTATATCTGAAGTCCGAGGTGTAGAGGGTGAACAGGAAGGGGGACAGGACCGTACTCTGGGGGGCCCCGGTGTTGCTCACTGCCCGTGCTGACACACAGCTCTGTAGTCGCACAAATTGTGGCCTACCGGTCAGGTAGTCCGTGACCCAGGAGACTAAGGGTGCTTCCATTTTCATCCTCTTCATCGTCTCACCCAGTAGCAGGGTCTGAATGGTGTTGAAGGCACTGGAGAAGTCAAAAAACATAACCCTCATAGTGCAACCTGCGTTGTCCAGGTGAGAGTAGGCCCTCTGCAGAAGGTAGATGATTGCATCATCCACCCCGATGTTGTGCTGGTATGCGAACAGCAGGGGATCCAGTGATGTACACACCAGGGGTCTGAGGTGAGCGAGGACAAAACTTTCCAGGGTCTTCATGATGTGGGATGTTAGCGCTACAGGTCTGAAGTCATTCAGGACAGTGGGGTGCGCCCCTTCTTGGGAACTGGGACGAGGCAGGATGTTTTCCACAGCACAGGGACCCTTTCTGGGCTCAGGCTAAGGTTGAAGTGTCGCTGGAGTATTCCACACAGTTGGTCAGCACAGACCCTAAGCACCCTTGGGCTGATGCCATCAGGGCCCGCCGCTTTCCACTGATGTAGTCTCTCCAGCTCTCTCTTCACTTGGTTGGTGGTGAAAGCCAGCCCAGGTGGGGAGGTGGGGGGAAGGGGGGTGTTGAGGATCAGTCCAGAGGGAGAAGGGGTGGAGGTGAGGTCGCTGATTGTCTCAACAGAGATTCTGTGAGCAAAGTGGGGGTGGGACAGCCGTGAGGGTGTGTGGTCTGGGGAGCTGGAGGGGAGGTGGACAGGGCCAGTATCGAACCTGTTAAAAAATTGGTTCAGCTCATTGGCTCTGTCCTGGGTCCCCTCCGTCTGCCCACTGTTTGACTTTTTGAAGCCAGTGATATTTCTCATACCCTTCCACACCTCTCTCACCTGGCTCTGCTTCAGCTTGTCCTCCATCTTCTCCTTATACACACTCTTCCCCTCAGCAATCCGCAACTTCAGCTCCCTCTGGACGCATTTCAATTTGTCCTTGTCCTTGTCCCTCTCCTTGAAGGCCCTTTTCTTCTCATTCAGCAGGACCTCCAGGTCGCTGGTGACCCAGGTTTTAATATTTGGAAAACAGCATACCTTCCTGTTGGGTACAGTGTTGTCTACACAAATATTTATATAGTCCGTTTTGCAGTCAGTAAGTCCATCAATGTCCTCCCCATGAGCCTCACAGAGCACATCCCAGTCTGTTGTTTCAAAGCAGCCTCCGGGGACCATCTCCTAATGGTCCTAGTGGTCGCAGGCTGCTGTTGGACCATAGGCCTGTAGAGTGGGGTGAGGTGGACAATGTTGTGATCTGATCTACAGAGGGGAGGGAGTGCAGTGGAGTTGTATGCATCCTTCACATTAGCATATAACAAGTCCAGAGTTTTATTATTCCTGGTTGGGCACTTCACGAACTGTTTGAACGTGGGCAGCGTTGAAGAGAGAGATGCATGGTTAAAATTCCGAAATGGCAAAGAAAGCACTGGGATGCGCTGTCTGTAACCTCCCGATAGCAGAGTGGATGACGTCACATGCTGTGTTTGCGTCAGCGGAGGGCGGGATGAAAACAATAACAGCAATGGCCGCCGTGAATTCCCTCGGCAAATAGTAGGGTCTCAGGCTAACGGCTAACAGCTCAATGTCCGGGCTATAAAACTGTTCCTTAACAGTAATATTCCCGGATGACACCATTTGTTGTTAACTAATAAAGCCAGCCCCCCTCCCTTACTCTTACCGGTAAAGAAACGCTATCCCTGTCCGCTCTGATGGTCTGGAAACCGCCGATAGTTATGTTCCCTATGGGGATGTTATCATTCAGCCATGTCTCTGTAAAGCTCAATAGGCTAGCTTCCCGGTATTCTCTTTGTCCATGGACCAGACCATCAAGCTCTTCCACCTTGTTATGCAGCGATCTCACGTTGCCCATAATGATAGACGGTGTAGCCGGCTGGTACTGATTCAGCTTTGCCTTACACTTCCGACCTGCCCTGCATCCACAGCGTCGCCTTTTCAACTCGTCCGGAATATCAAACTTTTCCCTGGGGTGCAGCAGCGCTGCGTGTGCTAAATCCAGGAGCTGGGCTCAGTTGTAAATAATTGAGGACTCGCGTGTACGTTCGGCGCTGAGAAAAATTAAAAAGTGCCTCAGTGAAAAAAAAGGACCGCTTAACAGGCGACCACACGGGGCGGCGCCAACCGGAACATTAAGATCACCCCTGTTGGGAATGTAGGGGTCAGAAATAACCCCTGTTGGTGCTTTAGGGGTCAACAAATGACCCCTGTTGGGAATGTAGGGGTCAGAAATAACCCCTGTTGGTGCTTTAGGGGTCAACAAATGACCCCTGTTGGGGATGTAGGGGTCAGAAATCACCCCTGTTGGTGCTTTAGGGGTCAACAAATGACCCCTGTTGGGGATGTAGGGGTCAGAAATCACCCCTGTTGGTGCTTTACGGGTCAACAAATGACCCCTGTTGGGGATGTAGGGGTCAGAAATCACCCCTGTTGGTGCTTTAGGGGTCAACAAATGACCCCTGTTGGGGATGTAGGGGTCAGAAATCACCCCTGTTGGTACTTTAGGGGTCAACAAATCACCCTTGTTGGTGATTTCTGACTACTGTTTGCAACTGTACATGGGGACTAATGTCCTCTGGTCTGATGAAACAAAAATAGAACTGTTTGGCCATAATGACCATCATTATGTTTGGAGGAAAAAGGGGGAGGCTTGCAAGCCGAAGAACACCATCTCAACCGTGAAGCACGGGGGTGGCAGCATCATGTTGTGGGGGTGCTTTGCTGCAGGAGGGACTGGTGCACTTCAAAAAATAGATGGCATCATGAGGAAGGAAAATTATGTGGATATATTGAAGCAACATCTCAAGACATCAGGCTAGTTAGTACCCTGAGGTTATGCAGGTTGCTAGTTAGTTGGCTAGTTAGTGCCCTAGGTTATGCATGTTGCTAGTTAGTTGGCTAGTTAGTACCCTGGGGTTATGCAGGTTGCTAGTTAGTTGGCTAGTTAGTACCCTGAGGTTATGCAGGTTGCTAGTTAGTTGGCTAGTTAGTACCCTGAGGTTATGCATGTTGCTAGTTAGTTAGGGGTTAGTTGGCTAGTTAGTTGGCTAGTTAGTTGGGTAGGTAGTTGGCTAGTTATTACCCTGAGGTTATGCAGGTTGCTAGTTAGTTAGTGGTCAGTTGGCTAGTTATGCAGGTTATGCAGGTTGCTAGTTAGTTGGCTAGTTAGTACCCTAGGTTATGCATGTTGCTAGTTAGTTGGCTAGTTAGTACCCTGGGGTTATGCAGGTTGCTAGTTAGTTGGCTAGTTAGTACCCTGAGGTTATGCAGGCTGCTAGTTAGTTGGCTAGTTAGTACCCTGGGGTTATGCAGGTTGCTAGTTAGTTGGCTAGTTAGTACCCTGAGGTTATGCAGGTTGCTAGTTAGTTAGGGATTAGTTGGGTAGTTATGCAGGTTATGCAGGTTGCTAGTTAGTACCCTGAGGTTATGCAGGTTCCTAGTTAGTTAAGGGTTAGTTGGCTAGTTATGCAGGTTATGCAGGTTGCTAGTTAGTTGGCTAGTTATTACCCTGAGGTTATGCAGGTTGCTAGTTAGTTGGCTAGTTAGTACCCTGAGGTTAAGCAGGTTGCTAGTTAGTTGGCTAGTTAGTACCCTGAGGTTATGCAGGTTTCTAGTTAGTTAGGGGTTAGTTGGCTAGTTATGCAGGTTATGCAGGTTGCTAGTTAGTTGGCTAGTTAGTATCCTGGGGTTATGCAGGTTGCTAGTTAGTTGGCTAGTTAGTACCCTGAGGTTATGCAGGTTGCTAGTTAGTTAGGGATTAGTTGGGTAGTTATGCAGGTTATGCAGGTTGCTAGTTAGTACCCTGAGGTTATGCAGGTTCCTAGTTAGTTAGGGGTTAGTTGGCTAGTTATGCAGGTTATGCAGGTTGCTAGTTAGTTGGCTAGTTATTACCCTGAGGTTATGCAGGTTGCTAGTTAGTTGGCTAGTTAGTACCCTGAGGTTAAGCAGGTTGCTAGTTAGTTGGCTAGTTAGTACCCTGAGGTTATGCAGGTTTCTAGTTAGTTAGGGGTTAGTTGGCTAGTTATGCAGGTTATGCAGGTTGCTAGTTAGTTGGCTAGTTAGTATCCTGAGGTTATGCAGGTTGCTAGTTAGTTGGCTAGTTATTACCCTGATGTTATGCAGGTTGCTAGTTTGTTGGCTAGTTAGTACCCTGAGGTTATGCAGGTTGCTAGTTAGTTGGCTAGTTAGTACCCTGAGGTTATGCAGGTAGCTAGTTAGTTGGCTAGTTAGTACCATGAGGTTATGCAGGTTGCTAGTTAGTTAGGGGTTCGTTTGGTAGTTAGCTAGTTAGTTAGCTAGTTTGTTGGCTAGTTTGTTGGCTAGTTAGTTGGTTAGTTAGTACCCTGATGTTATGCATTTTGCTAGTTAGTTAGGGGTTAGTTGGGTAGTTAGTTGGGTAGTTAGTTGGCTAGTTATTACCCTGAGGTTGCGCAGGCTGTCATTCTCCTCTCTTCCTCCTCGACACACCAGCTTCTGGATCTTTACCAGGAGCAGCTGCTGGGCCCTGTAGACACACACACACACAGGTCTGATCTATAGTGGTTGTATCAAGCAAAGTATTATAAGATCAGTGTTTTAAAGTATTCATCTAATACTCTGTAGTTGTCTGAAGTTGTGTGTAGAAGTTTGTAGTAATCTGTAGTAGTCCGTAGTAGTCTGTATTTACCGTGAGTAGGAGGGGATGGTGCCTCTTTCTGGTATGTCGGTTCCAGAGTAGGCTTCGACCCGGGAGCAAAGCCACTCCCACTTCCCCTGGTGCATCGTGTCCAGGACATGGACCACCTTAATCAATCAACCATTCAATCAATCAAAACCTATCAACCAATCAATCGATCAACCAATCAATCAATCATCAAATATTAATTCAATAAATTAATCAAACAACCAAGCAATCGATCAATCAACCCTAACAACAACCCTAACAACAACAACAACAACAACAGCAAGATACCAACAGGTACCTCGTCACATATGGTATATTATGTCATGTATATATTGTATATATATTGATGTACCTCGTCATAAAGCACATATGGTATAGTATGTCATGTATATATTGTATATATTGTATATATATTGATGTACCTCGTCATAAAGCCCATATGGTATAGTATGTCATGTATATATTGTATATACTGTATATATTGATGTACCTCGTCACAAAGCACATATTGTATATTATGTCATGTATATATTGTATATACAGCACCAGTCGAAAGTTTGGACACACCTACTCATTCCAGGGTTTTTTCTTTATTTTTACTATTTTTTACATTGTAGAATAAAAGTGAAGACATCAAAACTATGAAATAACACATATGGAATCATGTAGTAACCAAAAAAGTGTTAAACAAATCAAAATATATTTTACATTTGAGATTCTTCAAAGTAGCCACCCTTTGCCTTGATGACAGCTTTGCACACTCTTGGCATTCTCTCAACATTTCAAGAACTTTGAAAGTTTCTTCAAGTGCAGTCGCAAAAACCATGAAGCGCTATGATAAAACTCTCTCATGAGGACCACCACAGGAAAGGAAGACCCAGAGTTACCTCTGCTGCAGAGGATGAGTTCATTAGAGTTACCAGCCTCAGATTACAGCCCAAATAAATGCTTCACAGAGTTCAAGTAACAGACACAACATCAACTGTTCAGAGGAGACTGTGTGAATTAGGCCTTCATGGTCGAATTGATGCAAAGAAACCACTAGGAGATGGTGGTGGACTTCAGGAGAACCAAGGCACAACTGACTGCAATCCCTATACAGGGGATGGATGTGGAAATGGTTGGGTCATACAAGTTCCTGGGAGTCCATATGGACAACAGGCTGGAATGGGCCGGTAACACCGGGGCCCTGTACAAAAAGGGCCAGAGCCGACTCTACTTTCTGAGGAGGCTCAGGTCCTTCAACGTGTGCAGTAAACTACTGCATACCTTCTACCAGTCTGTGGTGGCCAGTGCCATCTTTTTTGCAGTGGTGTGCTGGGGAGCAAACATCAAAGCCGGTGATGCTTCTCGGGTAAATAAGCTGATCAGGAAGGCTAGCTCTGTCCTGGGGATGAGCCTTGACACTCTAGAGGAGGTGGCGGAGAGACGGATCCTGGCCAAACTGCTGGCCATCATGGACAACGTCACCCACCCTCTGCACGCTATGGTTATGACGCAGAGGAGCACTTTCAGTCACAGACTGATCCCACCACGGTGTGCCAGAGAGCGCTACAGGAGGTCCTTCCTGCCGGCGGCTATTAGACTATATAATGCCTCACCGGGGTGCCGTGCCGTCGGCAACATAGATCTGGAACTGTTGGGGTGCTAGGACCTAGTTTAACAATTATGCATCCATCCGTGAGTAACTCTGGTCCGTCAGCACTCATCCACTCAGGACCTATTTATTCATACAGGTCTGTATATACATACTCATGTACAGTTGTTATATTATATCACATGCAATATTGTAAGTAATTATTGGACTTAACTTACGTAGGCATTCACTCAGGAATGCATATTAGTATCCTGCCAGTTGCACCTTTTCTCATTGCTTTTAGTATATCGAATGTGCAATACATGCAGTTGTCTGTAATTAAACCCTGCGCACTAAGGACTGTATTTTAAGGGAATTACTATTATTACCCCAAATGATATCATACACACATTTAGCTATTAAAGTATCTCTTCCTGTCATTTACCTGTACAGTTTGTGTAACCACGCAAGTATTCACTTATCTGTAAATATAACTGTATATTTACCTGTACAGTTAATTTAACCATGCAAAATTTTCACTTACCTGTTCATTTACCCAGTCTGTCTATTAAGTAAACTATTATTACCCTCGCTCATATCATACGCATTTTTAGCTGTATAGTATAGTATAGTTAACCATCCAACATCCACCAATGTATAGTGTACATATTCAGCCATCCACTCATTGTAATGAAGCTTCAGGAGAGTGAGGATCCATTTGCAGTTTTATTATAATCTTGGTCGTACAATCAGGGTCAATCACCAGCAAACACCACAGTAGAGATAAGGCAACTCGTAATCCAGAAACAGGCATAAGGTCAGGGCAGGCAGCAAATTTACATAAATCAGTCCAGTATAGAATATAGTCCAGGGCAGGCAGCAAAGAATCAAGACGAGGATAGACAGTCCAAAGGTAATCCACGGGAAGACAAAACACGGGAAGAAACGCTCAGAGATGATCACCAGGGTAAATACAAAACTTCGCAACGAGAGAGAGTCTGAGAGCACCTAAAATAGTCCACTGATCTATCTATCTATCTATCTATCTATCTATCTATCTATCTATCTATCTATCTATCTATCTATCTATCTATCTATCTATCTATCTATCTATCTATCTATCTATCTATCTATCTATCTATCTATCTATCTATCTATCTATCTATCTATCTATCTATCTATCTATCTATCTATCTATCTATCTATCTATCTATCTATCTATCTATCTAAAGGACACCAATAAGAAGAAGAGACTTGCTTGGGCCAAGAAACACGAGCAATGGACATTAGACCGGTGGAAATCTGTCCTTTGGTCCAAATCTGAGATTTTTGGGTTCCAACCACTGTGTCTTTGTGAGATGCAGAGTAAGTGAACGGATTATCTCCACATGTGTGGTTCCACCGTGAAGCATGGAGGAGGTGGTGTGATGGTGCTTTGCTGGTGACAATGTCAGTGATTTATTTAGAATTCAAGGCACACTTAACCAGCATGGCTACCACAGCATTCTGCAGTGATACGCCATCCCATCTGGTTTGGGCTTAGTGGGACTATCATTTGTTTTCAACAGGACAATGACCCAACACACCTCCAGGCTGTGTAAGGGCTATTTGACCAAGAAGGAGAGTGATGGAGTGCTGCATCAGATGACCTGGCCTCCACAATCCCCTGTCCTCAACCCAATTGAGATGGTTTAGGATGAGTTGGACTGCAGAGTGAAGGAAAAGCAGCCAACAAGTGCTCAGCATATGTGGGAAAAGCATTCCAGGTGAAGCTGGTTGAGAGAATGCCAAGAGTGTGCAAAGCTGTCATCAAGGCAAAGGATGGCTACACTTTTTTGGTTACTCCATGTTATTTCATAGTTTTGATGTCTTCACTATTATTCTACAATGTAGAAAATAGAACAAATAAAGAAAAACCCTGGAATGAGTAGGTGTGTCCAAACCTTTGACTGGTACTGTATATATTGATGTACCTCGTCACAAAGCACATATTGTATATTATGTCATGTATATAGTGTGTTTCCTCAAACCCCAACCAGAGAACTACAGTGGGGAGAACAAGTATTTGATACACTTCCACAATGGCCAAGACCAGAGAGCTGTGTAAGGACATCAAGGATAAAATTGTAGACCTGCACAAGGCTGGGATGGGCTACAGGACAATAGGCAAGCAGCTTGGTGAGAAGGGGCCATGTATCGCGAGATCTTGGCCAACAACCTCCTTCCCTCAGTAAGAGCATGGAAGACGGGTCGTGGCTGGGTCTTCCAGCATGACAACGTCCCGAAACACACAGCCAGGACAACTAAGGAGTGGCTCCGTAAGAAGCATCTCAATGTCCTGGAGTGGCCTAGCCAGTCTCCAGACCTGAACCCAATAGAAAATCTTTGGAGGGAGCTGAAAGTACGTATTGCCCAGCGACAGTCCCGAAACCTGAAGGATCTGTATGGAGGAGTGGGCTAAAATCCCTGCTGCAGTGTGTGCAAACCTGGTCAAGAACTACAGGAAACGTATGATCTCTGTAATTGCAAACAAAGGTTTCTGTACCAAATATTAAGTTCTGCTTTTCTGATGTATCAAATACTTATGTCATGCAATAAAATGCAAATTAATTACTTAAAAATCATACAATGTGATTTTCTGGATTTTTGTTTTAGATTCCGTCACTCACAGTTGAAGAGTACCTATGATAAAAATTACAGACTTCTACATGCTTTTTAAGTAGGAAAACCTGCAAAATCGGCAGTGTATCAAATACTTGTTCTCCCCACTGTAGATAGATAGATAGATAGATAGATAGATAGATAGATAGATAGATAGATAGATAGATAGATAGATAGATAGATAGATAGATAGATAGATAGATAGATAGATAGATAGATAGATAGATAGATAGATAGATAGATAGATAGATAGATAGATAGATAGATAGATTGCAAGTAGTATGGGTGAATTGAAAGTTGATATAGATAAGTAAGGAATATTTGGATGGTTAACTATACTATACAGGTCGATGGCAGAGAAATACTTAAATAGCTAAAAATGTGTATGATATGAGCGAGGCTAATAATAGTTTACTTAATAGACAGACTGGTTAAATTAACTGTACAGGTAAATATACAGTTACATTTACAGGTAAGTGAATAAATAAAGGGAAACCATATTTTGATCTGTTTAACACTTTTTTTGGTTACTACATGATTCCATATGTGTTATGTCATAGTTTTGATGTCTTCACTATTATTCTACAATGTAGAAAATAGTCAAAATAAAGAAAAACCCTGGAATGAGTTGGTGTGTCCAAACGTTTGACTGGTACTGTATATACTGTATATATTGATGTACCACAAGCACAGAGCATGCTCAGAGAGCAGGGTTAGGGTCAGCAAGTACCTTGTCACAGAGCATGCTCAGAGAGCAGGGTTAGGGTCAGCAAGTACCTTGTCACAGAGCATGCTCAGAGAGCAGGGTTAGGGTCAGCAGGTACCTCGTCACAGAGCATCCTCAGAGAGCAGGGTCAGAGGTCAGGGGTCAGGGGTTAGGGTTAAGGTCAGCAAGTACCTCGTCACAGAGCACGCTCAGAGAGCAGGTGTCTGATTGGCCAGAGATGTTGAGGTTGATTCTGATGTAGAATGAGTCTCCTGACGTCACCGTTCCCTCTGATAGATCCCTCTGCAGCCTCCGGTACCCTGACACACACATATACATACAGACACACACATATACATACATACACACACACACATATACATACAGACACACACACTTTTTTTAGCTATGTTTGAAGCCAGAGCATAAAGAGAGGTTGTGTCCAGAACAGATGCAAATAGAACCACCACTACAATGCTGTTATGGGAATTACAATGCTGTTATGGGAATTACAATGCTGTTATGGGAATTACAATGCTGTTATGGGAATTACAATGCTGTTATGGGAATTACAATGCTGTTATGGGAATTACAATGGTGTTATGGGAATTACAATGGTGTTAGGGGATTACAATGGTGTTAGGGGATTTAGAATGGCGTTAGGGGATTAATAATGCTGTTAGGGGATTTAGAATGCTGTTAGGGGATTTAGAATGCTGTTAGGGGATTTATAATGGCGTTAGTGGATTTATAATGGCGTTAGTGGATTCAGAATGGTGTTAGGGTATTTACAGTAGAATGCTGTTAGTATATTTAGAATTCTGTTAGGGGATTCAGAATGGTGTTAGGGTATTTACAGTAGAATGCTGTTAGTATATTTATAATTCTGTTAGGGGATTCAGAATGGTGTTAGGGTATTTACAGTAGAATGCTGTTAGTATATTTATAATTCTGTTAGGGGATTCAGAATGGTGTTAGGGTATTTACAGTAGAATGCTGTTAGTATATTTATAATTCTGTTAGGGGATTCAGAATGGTGTTAGGGTATTTACAGTAGAATGCTGTTAGTATATTTATAATTCTGTTAGGGGATTCAGAATGGTGTTAAGGTATTTACAGTATAATTATGTTAGGGGATTCAGAATGGTGTTAAGGTATTTACAGTATAATTATGTTAGGGGATTTAGAATGGTGATAAGGTATTTACAGTGTAATTATGTTAGGGGATTTAGAATGGTGTTAAGGTATTTACAGTAGAATTCTGTTAGGGGATTTAGAATGGTGTTAAGGTATTTACAGTAGAATTCTGTTAGGGGATTTAGAATGGTGTTAAGGTATTTACAGTAGAATTCTGTTAGGGGATTTAGAATGGTGTTAAGGTATTTACAGTAGAATACTGTTAGGGGATTTAGAATGGTGTTAAGGTATTTACAGTAGAATACTGTTAGGGGATTTAGAATGGTGTTAAGGTATTTACAGTAGAATTCTGTTAGGGGATTTAGAATGGTGTGTGTGTGTGCTCGTGTGTGTGTACGTCTACAGTGTAAAGACTTACCATCAAAGTTGGCACGGTAGTGCAGTTGGATTGGTCCAGAGCAACGCTGCATCGTCCAATGGGCTTCTTCCTGGGTGCAGGTGTCCAATGAAATGCTCTGGTTCTCCCCACGGATACAGCCCTCCAGCTGGACCAGCCAATGACAGATAGGGAAGGAGAATAAGAAGACAGCTGTAGGCCTACTTATTCCTTATACGTAGCGCAGTAATTTTATTCAATTTTATTCAGTACCTTAGTTTGGGTTAGGGTTAGCCCTAGCCCTAGGGTACCTTAGTTTGGGTTAGGGTTAGGGTTAGCCCTAGCCCTAGGGTACCTTAGTTTGGGTTAGGGTTAGCCCTAGCCCTAGGGTACCTTAGTTTGGGTTAGGGTTAGGGTTAGCCCTAGCCCTAGGGTACCTTAGTTTGGGTTAGGGTTAGCCCTAGCCCTAGGGTACCTTAGTTTGGGTTAGGGTTAGGGTTAGCCCCAGCCCTAGGGTACCTTAGTTTGGGTTAGGGTTAGCCCTAGCCCTAGGGTACCTTAGTTTGGGTTAGGGTTAGGGTTAGGGTTAGGGTTAGCCCTAGCCCTAGGGTACCTTAGTTTGGGTTAGGGTTAGGGTTAGCCCTAGCCCTAGGGTACCTTAGTTTGGGTTAGGGTTAGGGTTAGCCCTAGCCCTAGGGTACCTTAGTTTGGGTTAGGGTTAGGGTTAGCCCTAGCCCTAGGGTACCTTAGTTTGGGTTAGGGTTAGCCCTAGCCCTAGGGTACCTTAGTTTGGGTT